>OX401407.1:49065330-49200330 GCA_947846245.1 Cerastoderma edule
TGTGAAATGCTCTTACTGTGTCCTGTATCTCTCTCTCCGTCTATCTCGTTTCTCTCTATCTCTCTTTCTTTCTCTCCCTCTCTCTTTTCTCTCTCTCTCTCTCCCTCTCTCCCTCACTCCCTCCTCCCTCCCCTCCTCCCTCCTCCTCCCTCACTTCCTCCCTCCCTCCCTCCCTCTCTACATGTCTCTGTGTGTGTCTCTCTCTCTGTCTCTGTCTCTCTCGCTCTCTCTCTCTCTGTGTCTGTGTCTGTATCTGTGTCTTTGTGTCTCTTTCTGTGTCTTTGTGTCTCATTCTGTCCCTGTATCTCTCTCTCTCTCTCCATCTGTCTCTTTTCTCTCTATCTATCTTTCTTTCTCTCCCTCTCTCTTTCTTTCTCTCTTTCCTTCTCTTCTCCATCGCTCTCTGATTGTTTAAGCCAAAATCAATGCAAAGCAATAGTCCGCCAGTCTGTCCAAGTGTGCCGTAATCCAGCACACGTCTCGGCCACATGGGACTCATATATACGGTTTGATGATCTCCCATAATGAGCGTCTCGGTCGTTCTTGTCAAAATGAAAATCCAATTAAATCAGATAAACGTTCACGATGATAATCTCCCTCGAACGATATCTGCCCGTGCACCATCATTAGGCCTGTTCGTGACCTCAACCTTGACCTTTCTTGTGAGTCGATAACAAAGGGAGATCATATTTCTCCCATTTCTCTCTCTTTTCAGTTCTTGGCGTTTCACTAACCATCTAAGTATCTTAGTGACAAACGGAAACCAGTTTCAACTCTGTACCAATAGATGCATGTTTCATAAAGATGGATTCAACATATGTTTTCGGATATTTGATTATCTTTAAGTCCATTTAAGGTAGAATACCCCACATTCGCCATTTTGAAGCATTTTCTGTCGTCAGATTACTTCTTTCGTTTCTTGGTACATTTTGGTAGGGGCCGGAACTATTCGGTATATAGCGAATAGTTCCGGCTCAGACCGACGTAGACCAAGAACGACCAAAGTAATCCGACGATGGAAAGAAATTAAAAATGGTGGATTATGGGTATTCTACTTTAACCCTTATAAAATGTCTTTTCAATCGGTAAGTAAGTGAAGTCTTCATCTATTCGGCATTAATAAACTCCTTTCAATCGACGAAACGCCTTTAAAGCATATATATAAAGTCTTTATTCAATCAACAAACATGTTTTTAGTCTTTATATATTCGTCATATACATGATTATATTTCATCTGCATATACAGTTTACATTCTTTCACAAACAGAACCTGTTTTCCGTTTTAACACACATATATATAATTACAGAATATACTGAATATTTCTTATATTGATAAACATTCTACACAATATTCTCTTACGTGAAACCTTATCATATATAAAAAGACGGTTAGAAAGAGGTAAATACAGTGACAGAAACACAAGTAGACACATAGTAACACATACAGACACAGAGACAAACAGCGACATATACAACAACACAGAGACAGAGACAAATATCCATATACAGCTATAATGCCATGGATTGCGTGCTTATCGAACCCAGCATACGGAAGTCATTAGGCACAGACAGATATAAAACAGACCTGTGCTGTTTAAGATCCGCGGAAAGATTGCAGACTTATCCCTTAAAATGCTAGGTAATTTTCTGAAAATAGTTTTTTGTGTCGTCTGCTTTCTAAAACCTTGGATATCTGCTTAATTCTATTGAGGAAAAAAACCAAAGTAGCAAACAGTTTAGATCACAGGCCAGCCGCGGCTGGCCTGGATCTAAACTGTTTGCATAAGTGTGAAGTTTGTTCCAGCACTTTGAGGTTTAAACTGACATATCGTTTGCCCGTCGTCAGCATCTAGCTGCTATGAAAACTAAACTTAAAGAAGGAGATACATGTATCCTTGTGGCGATTGACTCTGACAGGAAGAGAAACAAAATTAGGAATGGAAATTACCGAAGGTCAGAATTTGCCGTTTAGAGTGGTGTTCCCTAACTTGTAATTTGCCCTATATGTATGCCTTTTTTTGTATTCGTTCCCTGTAGCCCGTATAGTTGTGAAATGTAAAATACAAATGACGACGAATGAAAAAAGAAATAACAGTTAAGTATTCAATACGTTATCGATTATAAGTAACTAATACGCAAGTAAGAAGAACACGAAAGTCATTCAGCAACATGCATGCACTAGTGGATAGATTAGAATAGTGCTATCGTATGAGTTACGGAAAACAGCTAGAAACAAAGAAAAAGAAAATCGCCACATGAGCATTCAATAGAACTTATTGATTTGTCATTTATTTACATGAATATGTGCTATTGAGGTACATATAGCTTTAATAAAGATAAAAGGTACATACAGTTTTGAAAGATAAAATTGTACAAATAGGTAAATATATAATCATCTTCTCTTTATGCTGTATGATAGAACAAATCGTGTTCTTTGTGTGAATTACACTCACATTCGGAACACCTTGGCCATTTCTGAAAATAACCTCTGAGGTAATGGGAAGCCATTTTGAAAGTAGACCGGCAACAAAGGGCATGTCTGTTTGCAATCGTATCTACTCGGAAATCCCCGGGGATTGCCGAAAATATGCGATTGACAAAATATGAAACAAAAAAGTGTTGATATGATATTCTTTAATGAAAAGAGTAAAAATAACAACATTCAATTGTGATATATAACCAATTTGTGTGTATTTAAAATTTTAAATACATATTTAGTGCCTGTGTGCATGATGTAATCATGTGCGTTGTCCGCCGGAAATAAGGCGAATGACCCCAGAATTCCTGGTGTATTCATGAACTACCTACGAGGTAAATCTACCGACTTGTGACGGGGATTGCCGAGTTGATACGATTGCTGCACTCATTGAACGAATCGCTGTATCGTAAGATTGGTGTCTGAAGTCTTCAGCGACATTTGCAGAAAGGTGATACATAATGGAGTAATGGTCACGTGGTCAAACATGATTATACTCGGTTTTGATTAACCATTAGAATGCTGGGTAATTTTCTAAAAATAGAGTGTTTTGTCGTCTTCTTTCCAAAACCTTAAATTTCTGCTTTATTTTGATGA
Organism: Cerastoderma edule; assembly: GCA_947846245.1. Lineage (NCBI taxonomy): Eukaryota > Metazoa > Mollusca > Bivalvia > Cardiida > Cardiidae > Cerastoderma > Cerastoderma edule. The sequence goes on from OX401407.1 coordinate 49,068,404, forward strand.
GTAAATATTCTCAGAGTAGCAAACAGGTTAGATCACAGGCAAGCTGCCAATTTTCTTGGTGGCTAGCTTTGATCTAACCTGTTTGCATAAGCATAACGTCGGTTCCAACGCTATAAAGGTTAAGGAAACTTTGCGAATTAACAGATACATCTTTGGAAAAACGACAATATTGAACAACAAACAAGCATACAAAACCAATATGCCACATCATATCTGACCTCATCTTGAGTTATGAGACGATTATGTCAAGATTTTATCACGGACATCAAGTAACGTTTGTTGTTCTCTATGGATTCACACTGGCTTTGTGCATGCGATAAAATTCTCGCATATTCTCGTTTTAATGAGTTTTCTAAAGCTGGCGCAAAAATGAATTTGCAGCAGCCGACATTATAACATGTAGGCATTATTGCTGGAAGGTGAATCTCACTTATTTGGACAAAGACCTGGGTACCGTTCTACTAAACACTTCTCGCTTAAGATTTGCGTTAGTCTAAAACAACAATTCCTCAAACTTCAGTATTGAGCGAAGCAATATTGCAACGTAACACATCATTGGAATCGTCACATTGCAATATTGTACTTTCATTGAAGATACTATCCATGTATATCATTTATGACTTACGTAAATATTTTCCTTAAGTTGTTCAGTAAAACGGTACCCTGCTCATTCAGCCACACTTGTTGCGTCATCTATCAATTGATCAAGACATCTCTGAGATCCACACATATTGTATTGTAATGCATGAGTTTAATTTCGAATGCGACATCTTTCTTCTCATATGGAAAAGTAAACATAATCAAGTGTAGATAACAGCAGATATACGGTTGTCTCGGCTTCGCATACTTAATTGTGACAACCGTTCATGATATAAAGATTATTCTAAACGTTTATACCAAACGTCAATAAAATCATAAAAGAATGAAAGTGAATGATCAAAACTTTTTGTGAATCAATTTGATAATTCGTCGCCCATTTCATGAAACTTTGCCATGTTGTATTCAGATAGATTTGAAGCCCGGTGTATAAGGGATAGGAAATCTCTCGGCTAAAACCATTGACTGCAATCTTGACTGACTGAAGGTTTTCTGTAATGAGTAACTGAAACGGTTCTGTCAAGACCGAAATTCCAGGGGATAAGGATGGTGTGATTTTAAACCAAATATTCTATCATTAGGCCAAGGAAGTCCGAAATCATAGACATATATGTAATTTGAGACATCTGGGTCATGTGATGGTAATGGCGTTTTCTGACCATTGGCACATGCTTATGTTATATAATTGATACACTTGTGATATATTGAAAACGTATCAAGGGTTACTTTGACCAGATCAAGATTAAGATACATTGGTTCGAACACGCATATCAGAATCAACGTTGCTTTTTTCTTTTGCAATAACGTAATGTTAAGAATTGATAGGCGATGCCTCTGTGCAATTCAAAGGAGAATGTAAATACGTTTCGTTGCTGTCTGTTGTATATTCACTAACGAAAGAAAGGGCTATCGTTCCTGTCCATAGTTTTATAAGCTATAGTAAAACAGCGTCTTTCTTGTAAAGTGTATATCTACTGAAGACATCGAAGACTTTTCACACCTGTCTATGATTTATCCACTGAAGAAAGCAAAGGGTTATCGTTCATGTCCATAGTTTTATTCGCTGTAGCCAAACAAGTGCATTTCTTGTATACTGTATATCTACAGAAGACATCGAACAGTTGTCACACCTGTCTATGATTTATCCACGGAAGAAAGCAAAGAGGTGTCGTTCCTGTTCATGGTTGACACCATTCTGCTTAATGTCTTATGTTGAGAACCTTCATAAGTTCAAAACAGCACCCTCTCTTTTGATATTAAAACAAGCAATATTGTTAGAAAGCACACCCTTGGGTGTCTCGGCCGTCCCATTAAGACGCGTCAAACTATGTATCAATTAACAATAGTTTACCATCTATCAATTGACATTATTGTACTTGTTTCCCTAATGAATTTCCTAGCTCTCGTTTTCCCGAATTATTTTGGTAAAGCGCTACCCATCTTTTTGATAAAATGGTCTGGGCAGATTTAGAGGACATATGCTCCAATTGTGTGTTTTTGTGTGTCCGAATCGTTTGTTTTAATGGTGGAAGTAATGTTATTGTTTTAAACACCCACAGCTTGACCACAGGAAGGATCTTTCGGACTGGAAGAATCGTGATGATGTTCGTACTGTCACGTGACCGCCTCACTCTCTACAGCATAGCAACGATCAATCAGGACAAGATCTAACCTCTGTGTTACGGAGCCGAATCTTTATCTCAGGTTATGGTCTAGGACTCTCACCCTGGCGAACCGCAGGGGACTATAAATCCAAAGTGGAAATCCAAAATTCTAGCTATGCTTCGTTGTGGACATTGTTCGTAACAGTATGTTCATAACGATAAAGCATGTTGTGATGTCTAAACGTTCACAAAATCCCAATCCGAAAGATTCCTTCAATCAAACTTTGAATCGGCCGCAAGAACAGTCTGTAAATGTTTTGCTATCATAACATGTATAACACAAAATGTCTACAGTACAAAGCTACTGATAAGTAGACGTTATACTCGGAATCGTGACACTACTGGATTTAACTGTTGAAAGACAGTGATACAATGGCACAATAAAATTTTGAGCCGATTCTCGTTTATATCTTTCCACAAAATTTTCAAAGAGACAAGTAAATAATCAAAACACAACATAAAGCTGTATAAAATAACCAATTTAAATGATGAAGAGTTTTGTGATTTGAAGCTGCAATTCAAATGAAATGATGAACAAATATACCACATGTGATATAAATGATGTCAATAAGTCAGGGTGGAGTCGATTTCTGCAGCTTTACCATCTTGTTCCCCTTCTTTTGTCCTTGATAAGTTTCTTACTGTGGAAATAAGAATGATTGTTAAATGGAGAACACACATACACCTTTCTCTAAGACGATAACCGTTTTGTTAACGAAATCCGTCATTTTACGGAACGCATCTTTAATAACCAGTATGGGATTGACCTCAATCTGACCTTTATATTATTAATGACTTTGTAAATTTTATTGTGGTATTTACTTCACATACACTTTTTGCATTTTTGTTGTATTCGCAGCAAAAGAATAAGGTTAACAGCTGAAAGGCAATACGAGAAGGGCTCGTTTCAGCTCTAATTACTTGCATAAGGATCGGGTCGGATGTCAATAGAACGGGGACAGACCCCCAGCCAAGCACAAAACAACATCGAAACGCAGCAACAGGAGACGCATTCACTAATTAGAATCTTTCGTTGTTAAATTGTAAGCCAGGAACCGGTTCAATCGAGTTGCTCCGCATTGGGGGGTAACTGTTATTTAATGATCATAGTTCTGTTGTTTCACTTTTATGGGAATTTGTGAGTGGTCCAAATCGAAGGAAACAGTATATTGTGGTAATAATATCTGTACATATAAATGTATTTATTAAATCAGACCAGAACGTTTGAAATAAGAAATCGTTTCTTTTTTATATATATGTTAGAAGGTACATGTAACTTATCACAGGATGAGCAAGGTGAGTGAAGTAAAACAAAGAGGTTGAACAATGAGTAAATTCCCTGTATGTCAAAATATTCTGAATTATCGTCTACTGAAAGATCCATCTTTGAGGTCCGCAACTTAGGAAAAAACCCACTGTTTAGTATCATTCGAAACAATATTGTGAACCTCTTAGTTTCGATTGTCGATAATATATGCTTCGGGGAAACTAATCTGAAATGGGTTGTTTCTTGTACAAAGAAGAATCGCATACCCTAGTTTAATAAGAAATTAATTACTAATTTAAGAAACAATTATGACAAAAGCAGACCATGCTCGGGAACAGCTTCATGCATGTTTGCATTCGTCACAATTATTCCTATTCTGAATAGTAATATAATGGTTGTGTTTGTTTTTAAAAATTCCTCTGCTGTTGAGTTTTTAACGTTGCCCGTAAGAAATCCTTTATTGGGAAACATGTTCTCATTGACTTAATGCCCACCTCTGTATTTGACACTAAGAGGTCTCTTAATTCTAGCTTTCTAACAAGGGTTTTCCGCAACTCATTATAGTGTGGAAAAATACCGTCACCATGGTAACAGTTTAGTATGTGGCGTGATTTAACCAGCACATGATACAGGAGACATAAAATTGCAATTAATAACGGCATCGATTCGGTTTTATTTGTCTATTTAAATGTTCATTGTGTGTAATAACTAGAAATCAAAACAGATTTATTTACATCTGTTGTGCTCGTTTTGGAACATACGATATTCTTTTAATTAATTGCTAATGGGATCATGCACTAAATGAACATTGTTTATCTGTATTTCAGGTTACAATTCCTATTCTTAGGACACTGCAACAATGACTCTGTCTATGCGCATTTGGCTTGTTCATTTCTTTGAAATGACACTAAAAGTATTCGTACAATATATAACTGACTACTTTAGTACAGTTTTTTTTATAGGGTTGGTAGGAGCAATGTTTCCTCAGATTGGCAATTTGCCATTGAAATTATAGTAGCCATTACCTGAAATACAAGTGAATACAAAGTTTCTTTCAAGCTTATTAAATAACACTAACAAAATTGTTACTTCATAACGATGGATTGGAGATGGAACGGCAAAAAAAAATCATAAGTACACAATCACACCCCAGCACACGCACGCACGCATACACACGCGCACATTCATATGCATTTGTAAAAGTAATAGTGTTTCGTAAAAGAGGCAAAACTTGGCATATAGAGCGGTTCACTAATAGCGATATCGACCTCGAAAATGTCGACAACGTTTTTGTAGCTGTTTTTCGGTTATACCAGAAAGACTGGACAAAACAAGGAACAAACTATAGGGGAAGCTTTGGGAGCAATATGCGTTTTACTTGTTAATTCTGAAAATTAGGCTTAAACCAAAGTTATTTGACAGTTTTTGTTTTCTTTTGTTTGCTCAATCCTAAATTATACAGCAAAACTCTGAGGTTTTAGTAAATCTAAGAAGATTGACATGATGCACATAGATTTCTGTTAAACAATTGTAATAGTAGGAAATATAGCTTGCAATGCAAGTGTCTATGCAGAATTACAGAATTAGGAAGATATCCGTTGTATAGTTTTAAATCAGTTAAACTTGTAAACTATTGGTTAATTTAATTATCAAAGATGAAATTGTGTTGAAGAACTATTATAATCTTGCTTGATATCATTGTGCAAAATGTGTCAGTACATTAGTTTCAAATATTCAAAGCGGGGTAACCAAACATGGATTTTCATATGTGTGAGAAAACAGGGAAATCCGTGTTCAGTAAACTCAAAATCATTTATTCAAAATTGTTCAACATTGTTTTGTAGAAACATTTATCCATTATGTATGTTCGACTTTTATTTCTTCTTCATAACAATTATGTGGCAATATAAAGGAAGATTTTGAATACAGATTTTACCTAGATTATTTATCTGCAGAATAACGATCGTATTTCTTTTTTAAAATAAGAACATCTTCACATTCTTTGAGAAATCAAACATGTCGATATAATCTTAAACAAGTACCAAGAAATGAAATGATATTCCAAATATGCAGTGATTGAGACATTGAAGACGAGTGGCATTTTGTTTTGAAGTGTCCACAATATATCTATATTAGAAAACAATATGCAATTAAGGTTTATTACAAAAGACCAAGGATGCTTAAATTTGTCCAACTATAAAATCATGCAATACAAAGTTGGGAAAGTACCTCAAATTTGCTTTTAAAAAAGACCATCTGTAACGCATAATATGACTTAGACAATTTTTGTAGTTCATCCAAATTGAAAAAAACTAATCATTCAAAATGTATGAAATTGTTATTTTTGACCAGTACTTATTGTATGTTTATATAGTATTTGTTGTAAAAAAAAAAGCCAAACACATATGATGCTAAAATAAAAAATAAGTATTCATAAAAAACCGGAGGTTATTCTGGTCAAGTTTGAGGTCGAGCACTAGACAGTTTCATCCTACACCAAGCTATCTATTGACACTAGACAATACAATATAGACCACGTAATCCGACCAAACAATGCTCTCTGTGATAGCATGATGAGGGTAAAAGGTCTCTAGTTTTTCATACGTCAACTGTCAAATTGCATTCAGTTTGTCTTCCTTTAACTTTTACTAGCACTTTGAAACAGTCAAGCTTAGACTTTTCACCAGTTTAGAGCCGTACATCGTTACACAGTGAAATACTATTAACGAAAGGGTCAAAATAACACACAGTGAATCAAATCCAAAGCTGTTCTCAGTTGTATGGATTAAATTACGCCCGGATTACTGTCAGATCAGTGTCAGAGACTGCCAATTAGACTTCATTACATGTTGGAAAGAATTGTTGGCAAAACGGGACGATATGTAGGCTGGTGTTATCTAGGGCGCTACTGGGAACACTTATTGACTACGGCGTAATATGGTATATGGATTTGTCTTGTAAGGAGCTCTTAACGTGCCTTATCTGTAGTAGGTAGCGTCAATTGATAAGGGAAAACTAACACATTACTTTCGTACGGATTTATTTTTTCTACAGCTCCTTAAACAAAGTTGAAAATGAGAACCAAGGTTTACGTTTTGTCGCACATATTTCTTGGGAACCCTATAGTTGTTAGGTTAAGACAAATATGTTTGAGTCCTTGGGTTAAAGTTTATAATACCCCGCCTCATGGCTGATCATTAACATTTGTATCTTAAGGCGGTATGAACGTCCCATTTGTCATGGATAGAGTCGGTACAAACGTCCCATATAACGAGGTTCAGGGTTAGTACAAATTCGATTAACGATCACGTTGTCCTTAGTATAGTACCTACATCGAGACCATGCAGACCAGCATTGTGTTACTTCTTACTGTGGTATGTTACTATTATGTTAGTTAAACACTTACAATAGACAAAGGACTTTCTTTGTATGATTCAAAGAAAGGAAATGTTTTAAGAAAATACAGTTTTACTTTTAGGAGCAATGCTTTTTTTATAAGGACGGTGTCTGGAATAAAAAGGGAATACTTTTTTTTCCATTTTTACCTTAAATCATATTGGGAATTTCTAAAAACAAAAGAAGAAAGAAACACCAATTTGGCATCTACAATGGAACTAAAATAGTTTTCTTAATATCCATAAGTCCTTGTTTGCAGAAATTTATTATTAAGTATTTATTATTAAGTCGTATATTCGGTATGTGTCTAAGAAGATATAATCAAGGAATATGTTAACGAGAACACCTTATTCCTTTTGATAATGAAAGCTTTACCACATAAAACAGACTGCTAAATATCTAGTTAAAGAGATCAAATACGCGGGGTTCAACGTAATTTCAAACTAATTTGGAGTTAATAATATATAGATGCCATAAGTCTAAAGCACATTCGTTATTAACATTCAAAACGAGGTGGTGCCAATATTGACTGGATCTGCAAATAATCCCCGTGATTCATAAGACCCTGTATTCTCGAAGAACTTTGTCCTTAAAGTTCAACACTAACTTATACTTAAGTATGGTAATCGTACTTAGCTGAGTCTGATAGATTAGCCATGTTGTTATCGCCGATTCTTTGAGCAATTTTCACTTCCCTTGAGGCAGCATTTAGGCTGACTCAAATTCATTGCTTTCATTTTAACTTAAGTTTTAGCAATAATGTTGAGAACGTGTACGGGGTTATTTCTAGAACATCTCATAGCTTCGAAACTTATACTTATACTCGAAGTTAGGCAAGAACTCTTTAGTATATGCAAGATATCATACTTAAAAACGTTTTGGGAACATATGCCAACTATTCAATTGTCAGCGCTACGATGTATATACTTAAAAGAATAAAAAACGATATTTCTTTTTTGCGTCTAGCGACTATTCTTCATTACGCATCAGATGACAGTACAGTTGTTGTGGAGTTTAACAAAATGATTGTAAACTTCAATATTTCTGCACATCTGTGAACAAGCACGATTGCACATGATTGTACACAATCTTTAGGCGCATACAATATTGCGAGGACCACAATGTGAGGATATCTTTTTTTTTTCTTAAACTACTACCGCTTACCTATAGGTTATTTAATCTTTATAAAATCTTTATGAAATAACACGTTTAAACGGTTTATTTTATCTTCAGCATGAGTGTAATATATATCCACCACACAATGATGAAAGGGGATGGTAGGTTTATGTTTATCAATAAATTAGATCTATGTTACCATATATGTACATATTGGGTGTCATTTCATCAGTAGAAAATCTTTTATTTGAAAAACAATAAATCCTCAATCAATGAGATAGTCTTATTAAAACATTAAAATAATTCCAGGCGGTCGCGCTGGCGACAGGCTGCACCACTGACGGAGACTGTCCTAATGGATGTTGTTATATGAGCCAATGTTCCGCCTACCAGAATATCTCGGATCCTTGTCATCTACCCAACAAGCCAGTGCAGCATCTACACTACCCGTGTGGGTGTGTAACAGGTCGGTCTACATTACCATCGAAAGTAGTTCTTTGGGGCAGACATAAGATATAATTTTCTAAAAAACTATGTTATGACACAAATTACAACCGAAAGTATGTGTAAAAATATTATAGCAGGCAGTTGACTGCGAATTATCTTGAAGGCAAAGAACTAATCTTGATGAAAGGTATGCAAAGTCTAATAAGGAATACCATAATATCTACAGGAACGTGTAATGCGATGAAGAGATTGAATGCTCACATCCTAAGCGATCGTTTAGACTATTGATTGAGCTCTTTAGATATTGTCTACATGTAAAAGAATCCGCCTCTAATCGACTCTAAAACGCCTATGTCAGACTAACCTCCTACCACTAAAGATAATTTCTGAAATAATTTGAAAAAAAGGTGAACAATAATTTTATTGGTGTGTCAACCTTTTTTCCGATTCCACAAAAGTTTAGGGCCGACATACACTTTCACAATATTTTCAAAAATTAAAAACACTGCTTGTTGCATACTAGTCACGTTATAATGAGTTTAATCAAGAACATTCGTCCTTAACCATCTCCATTTCGACAGGCCTGACGTGTGACGAGGTACACTTTGATCCCAGCCTTCCGGACGCGGTTCACCAAGCGGAACTTATCCTTCTGGGACACGGGTACGGGCTCTGTACTGATACCCCCGGGGCGCTGATTGGAAAATAAACCACGTCATGGAGAACAGACTGTTCGGGCATGCCGTCACTAGCAATTCAAAAATCATCATATTCCCCTCCATTTAAATGAAATATATTCAATCTCTTGGTTTGTCTGTGACAACTTTGTATCTATTCGATGTTTGAATAAAATAATGTAAACTCAAAATACCTTAACTTGTTCGTGCTTAACAGTTAACATACTCTTTGGGCAAGCCGTCCCTGGTAATTCGAAATCATTATAACCCCCTCCATTTAAGTGAAGTATATTCAACCTTTCGGTTTGTCTGTGACAAATTTGTATCTATTCGATGTTGAAATAAAAGAATGTCAACTTAACATGTCTCAATTTGTGTATGACCAAATTGTAAACGGAAACGCTTTCCTTTATTTTCATCATTATATTTCTTTATCAGGTTAACGCCTAGCAAACAATGTTTCCATTATATTTCGTTCTTTCTGAGATTCACCAGCATCAGGGACAGCAGTAGTCTACCAAACGGTGTTGGAACCTTGAATCACGCGGTTCCTCTCTCCTTGGGATCAAATCATGGAAGCAGTTGATATACCTGTCAAAGGTTAAAGTGAAAGATGGTCAAACAGATTTAGATGATCCAAGCTGTAATTGAGAATGAAATATCTACGTCTTGATCATTTGGACTAATCAAAGGTTTAAACATTACCAAACAATAACGACATTTGACCAGTTTGTTGCAGACGACTCTGGAAAACATTGTGAGAAAAGGACAAATTGCTCTTAACGAGCGATTTCTCCTTTTCCAACAATGTTTTCTGCCCTATAAGAAAATTATTTTTCAATTTCACTACATTTTGAAATGTCGTCTTCAAACACTTTCAACTTGTGACAGTCGAAAATTTGGCGTTTGGTAAAGGGTTAAACAAGGTTATGTATGGATGCAAGACCGCGCGTAGAAATGTATCGCAACTCGAACACCCATAACAGTTGGCCATAATGACACTGGCATATTCATTGTGGAATGTGTTCATTGTGAATCAAGGACTGTGGTCTCTCATAGAATTACTGATCTGAATCGCATTTTTCACTTCAATTCACCAACAGAGATGTACTGATTAATGCGTGCATGTTTTGGTCAAAGAAATGTCAAAAGGAACAGACCCCACTGCTTTCGTGAGGCGGTCGATCTTCATTACTGAATTAACTGAAATGGTACATTTATCAATACACATTTAATACGAGTTCGACCATGGCGAAGATTGAATAGCACATCATAGCTGACAAACGAACATGTTGTATCTTCGTTAATTGTAAAGAAAGAGTTGCGCCATGATTGTCTGGAAATGTCGTTGCAATGATTATTGGGTCTATTGTCAGCTAGGTTGCTTATTTTATCAAGGATAAATACTCTCCAATGTCCGATGCGATATCGTATCTATAATGCCTTAGTTGATGAGCTATCTATATTAGTCATGTTGACCTTTTGTTGATATGGGGCCAATCTCTCACAGACATTTATAATCATTCCAGCGTACTTTAGGCCATTACCAAACCATAACGAAATCTGACAACTTTGTCGCAGATGACTTTTGAAAACATAGTGGGAAAAGGAGAAAGTGCTATGAACGAGCAATTTCTCCTTTTCCCACATTTTTCCTGTGGTCGATATTCATTATGAACGAGCAATTTCTCCTTTTCTCACATTTTTCCTGCCCTATCAGATGATTCTTTTTTCAATGTCATCACATTTTGAAAAGTCGTCTGCAAAACTCTTTAAATTTGAAACAGTCAAAAATTTGGCGTTTGGTAAAGGGTTAACAATTCTATTTTTTTGGAAGGTGTGACAAGTCAAACCTGGGGCTCACATTAGGCGACACCTATAAATTAAAAAAATAACTTAGGCCGTCGAATATTGAGTAGTTGCGTTAAGCCAATTCAGTGTAAAGGACATGGGCATGTTCCTCAACATCGTACATCTACATTGATCATTTGTTTGAGTAAATACAGTATAACCACTCGGCCACTTTGTGTCTACTTGCTTAATGTCTGTATCGAAGACAAAGAAAGATTTTGGTTTCACAGCGACGTTTATAGTACGGCTGAAGTATTTGTGGCCTGGTGTTCGGAGTACTGGGTACTGTTTTACTTAACGTTTGCTTAACGTCTGCGTATGTTCAAAACGCCATTCCATCTTATTTCAATATCGGCTTAGGCAATATTGCAGAGTAACACGTCATTTGAATCGTCTCTCCGAGACGCTTCCAATGACATGTCACATTGCAATATTGTACTTCATATAAGATGCGATCCATGTTTATCAGTTTTGATTTGCACAAATATTTTCCGTGAGGCGTTTTGTAGAACGGTACCCAGGCTTTTAGAGAGGTTTTGGTCATTAAGCTTGCTGAGAACTGTTGCTTTCATATCTTCGCGTTTTATCGTACCATCTGCTGACAATAGAGAAAAAAGAGAAGTCGCTCATTTGTTTCTCTTTTCTTTCCAGAATATATTTAATCATTAGGTCAAAGGTTATCATAGATTTCACGAATAAATTTAACGCCTTTATATATTGTACACTACAAGGTAACATAATCCGATCTCTGTGAATCTTTCAAACCCAATAAATGTTTGCCTCGTCAGATTCCCAAAACCTTAGACACATGCTTAATCATGATAAGGAAAGATATTCAGAGTAGAGTAGCAAACATGTTAGATCATAGGCCAACCACCAACTTACTTGGCGGCTGGCCTTTGATCTAACCCGTTTGCATAAGCATGAAGTCTGTTCCAGCACTTAAAGGGTTAAATTTACTAAAGAATATGTCGTTATGAGTAACTAGGCCATATACGTACATACATAACCATAATCTATAAAAATAGGATATTTCGAAATTCTGTCGCAGACGATACTAATTAACGCATGCCCTTACTGACACATTTTAAGGTCATTCTTCCTCTTACTTTAATGGCCCAGTCACATAGCCCGGCCGATGTCCGGCATCGGTAGAGCTCGGTGGATTTTTTGGTGCCACCGAGCTCTCCTCATAGGAAGCAGAGCTCGGTGACGTGAACAGACTCCGTCCGGACATCTTCAGGCGAACGACCGAACACCGGCGGGTCACCGTACGGAGTCTGTCTCAAAATGGGAGGTTATTTTCTGCCAATGTGGCAGCAACTACCGGCCGGAGGTCGGCCGGACATCGGAAGGAATACGGCCGGTACCCGAGCAGGTAACAGGACACCGTGCGATCGCCGGGTTGTTAACGGGCTTTGAACAATGACCGGCCGATGCTCGTCTGATGTAACACGGAATTGGGTGCCGAGCTATTCCGTTCTTCCTACCTGATTCTGTCAGTTCATCACTATGGCTGCACCGAGGAGAATTCGAATGGCACTGCTCGAACACGAACTGGCTCAAGCAAGGACGGAGCTCGGTGAGATCCCGGTGAAATTTAGCTCCGAAGTTAAAATTTCACCGAGCTGCCACCGATGCAGTTTTAAGCAACAAACGCCACGGATGTCCGGCCGGTGTTCGGCTGAGTTCGGTGAAAATCGCATCGCTGGCTCATCGGAAACTCATCGGTCGGGCTATGTGACCGGGCCATAACACAATAGTTAAACCCTTATAGTGCTGGAACCGACTTTACGTTTATGCATACAGGTTGCATCTTGGCCAACAGCCAAGTAAATTGGTGGCTGGTCAGTGATCTAACCTGTTTGCTTCTCTGGGTATCTTTCCTCGCCAAAATTTAGCAGATATTTGAGGTTTTGGAAAGCAGACGAACCAAAAGAATGATATTTCAGAAAATTACCAAGCATTCTGAGGGTAAAAAGAATGTTTTACAGTTATTAAGGCATACGTTTTTTTCTGAGAATTTGCTCTCATGCGTGCGGATATGAACAGATGTGAGACAGGTGTCTGTTATTTATTACGAAGCCTTTCGTCGACGACACAGCTCTTGACATTTTTAATCAAGAAGACTCTATAAATGGGACCAGATTGTCAAAGGTTCGAAATCTATGACGTTTTATCAAGATAGCACATTATCACAAATAATGCCATATTTTGCGTCTTTCAGCAGACGACTTTTAAAAAGCATTGTGGCAAAAAGGAGAAAATTGCTTGTCACAAGCAATTTCTCCTTTTTGCCCCAATGCTTTTTCAATCTATTCACATATCACAACAGCAAAACTGAAAGGTATTTTACAAAGCTTTTCTAAAGTCGTCTACATCAAGAAAGAATGTCTTCTGCAGATAGTAAAGAGTTGTGGATAGATGGGAGGTCGCATCAAGACAGGCTGTCAAAGCAATTCATATGTTGCCCGTCTACAGTAGAAATGCAGAGGAAGACTGCCCGGATCGTATGTTTGAGATTGCGGGTTCGATTCTTTCTCTTAGAATTATCAGAGAAAGGAGGTAATGGTTTTCCCTCCCTCCATTGGGCTTAATGTTATAAAGATGGTACCAGGTCTGGTAAGCAGGCCATAGAGGGCAGTGCTTGGTATCGTTTTATTTAACATTATTTGCTTATAGTTTGTGTAAGTACAAAACAGCACCCAATCTTCTTTCAATATTTCACTCAGCAGTTTTGCATAGTAACGCATCATTGGAATCGTCTCTTTGTCTTATTTGAAACAATTCATGCTTTTGTCATGGTGGTTTCTAAAGCTTCGGCAGTAGTTGTGCCACATTATAGCATAACGCAGAAAGAGACTCATGCAGTAAATGACAATAACTTGTCGGGAAATGTTGACCGAATGAAAGCGTTAGAATGACAGATGGAAGTCTGTGGCTAATTTGACATAGGCCATTTAAAGTAGGTCTCTCTGTCTTAAGATGTGATTAGAGTCAAGGGAATAACATTAGCAAATACATCTTGCTTATCGGTTTTATTGGATCGCAGAAACTCTCCATTTAAGTTATTCAACACTTGTAGTTGAATATATGACCACGTCCCCTGCCGTGTCCCCTGCTCAGTTGCGGCTCGTGATAGCAATTAATGCATCATTCCATGCGTCCTTGTGTTTTCTCAACATACCATTCCTTCTTCACGATAATTTATAAGAATACATGAAGTGTTGAAGTGATCGCCGTAAATACTAAGTTTTCCCATTAAAGAAACAAAACTGATTTCACACCTTTAGATATGTACCAGTCATTGCAGGAATATATTTATCCCCGATCAGTTTTCTATCGTTTATTTACCCATAGTTGATAGGTGCGTAGTAGATAAACACTTCCATTGTGGAAATGGTTCTGATGTTAGGTTAGTCTTTGGGAAATAATTTTGAACCTAAGAAGCTCTACGATTTTTTAAAGCACTTTTTGGCCTATACAACTAAATTAAGACGGCTGAAGTATAGATTGCATCATTAATATTCATTGAAGTAAATGCATTTTACACTGGTTTGACAGTCCATTATCTATTGCTGTTATCGGTTAATCGATTTACCTAATTTTCATGTCTACCAAACTGCTCGGTTTTTTTTTTAGAAATCTCGTCATGCTATAGGGTCATTATACATCATTAATGTTAAACTATTCGACGAAAAGCGATGCTGACAAGGTAATTTTTATCATAATGATCATTTTACCTTCACACAACAGTGTTTTCAATTGCGTTCTGAGTAGTTAAAATAGTCAGAAGCTTTTTCCGGAGAGTGTGATAGATAGGCGCCAAATTACTTTTACTGTATGTCTGTAACTCTCAATCAAGTCTATGGGTGTTCAATGTGCTAGATTCACACTTAACCCTTAAAATGCTTGGTCATTGCCTAAAAATAGATTTTGTGTCGTCTGCTTTCAAAAACCTTAAATATCTGCTTAGTTTTGTTAAGAAATGATACTCAAAGTAGCAAACAGGTCAGAAAACAGGCCAATTTACTTAGCCGCTGGCCTAGATCTAACCTGTTTGTATAAGCATGGAGTTGGTTTCAGTACTATAAGGGTTAAGGCAGGTTCTAATTTGAGGCGAAAACACCTATCTCGTTCAATTACGATACGATACGAGTTGAGTGATTGAGGAAAGAAAGTATTGGTACTTGATAAACATTGGGTGAGGAAAGAAAGTATTGGTACTTGATAAACCTTGGGTGAGGAAAGAAAGTATTGGTACTTGATAAACCTTGGGTGAGGAAAGAAAGTATTGGTACTTGATAAACCTTGGGTGAGGAAAGAAAGTATTGGTACTTGATAAACCTTGGGTGAGGAAAGAAAGTATTGGTACTTGATAAACCTTGGTTGAGAAAAGAAAGTATAAGTACTTGATAAACCTTGGGTGAGGAAAGGAAGTATTGGTACTTGATAAACCTTGGGAATAGCAAAACACTTTACATACCAATCTGTACTGCAGAAGACTTCGCTTGAACAGCAAAGTTGATTTCTGTAACCGCTTTTAGTTTTGGATGATCAAGGAATTTGTTATATGGTGACTGCTTGGATAAACAAATCTTGATAACGGTTTGTGTGGTTTTTCTTTTAAATTCAAACAACATGATATAGTTCCTCTGATATACAAAAATTTCAGCACTCATTCGGACAGAGTTTGGGAAAATAGCATTCAACGTATTATACCCACTAAGCTACCAATACTACGAAAACGGGCTGATATTCCGACTCTAATTACACATGCTGAATAATGCTTCACCAAACACCAAACACCAGAGTAATGCGTTTTCCCGTTCATACCATTTCGCATATCGGTTGCCTATCGTTTGTGTCGGACTAAATAGTCTCAATCCCTTCATTTAACCCAAAAAGTGTTGAAACCATCCTCATGCTTATGCCAACAGGCTGGATCCAGACCAGCCGCCAAACATTGGCGGCTGGCCTGTGATCCTACCTGTTTGCAATTCTGAGTATCTTTCTTCATACAAATTGAGCAGATATTTATGGTTTTGGAAAGCAGGCGACACAGAAATGTGTTTTTATAAAATTACCCCAGCATTCTAAGGGTTCAATAATGAGATACCGTGTTTTACTTGAACAATGCCGCTATATCATTATCATTTACAACGGTTTTGTCACGGTAGTAAGACTTCAATGGTATTGATGTCCCTGTTTTACATAATCATAATCTATAATGTATATCAAATTACGATATTCGATCAAACGTTCTGCTTTTGGTGAACCATCAGAACTAGTTTAAGCTGTACCACTGCCAATCTAGTCTGGGGACGGAATTCAACCCTTAGAATGCTGGATAATTTTCTAGAAATAGATAATTGGTGTCGCTTGCTTTTTTAAACCTTTAAAATCTGCTTAATTTTGTTAAGGAAAGATACTCAGAGCAGCATACAGGTTATGGCATATGCCAGCCGCCAACTGTGACAAGCAATTAATCCTTTTCGCCACAATGCTTTTTGAAAGTCGCGAAAAATGGCGTAAGGTGGTAAAGTGTTAGATTAACGTCATAGATTTCGAACCTTTGACAATCTGCTCCCATATATAGAGTCTTCTTGATTAAAAATGTCAAGAGCTGTGTCGTCGACGAAAGGCACTGTAATAAATAACAGACACCTGTCTCATTATTGTTCATATCCATACGCATGAGGGCAACACTGCAGAAAAACATATTCTTTAAAACTGTTACATATTCTTTTAACCCTTAGATTGCTAAGTAATTTTCAAGAAGTATATTTATGTGTCGTCTACTTTCCAAAAGCTTAGATATCTGCTTAACTTTGTTTGGAAAAGATACTCAGAGTAACAAAACGGTTAGATCACAGGCCAACTGCCAATTAACTTGGCGGCTGGCCTGTATCCAACATGTTTGCATAAGTATGAAGTCGATTCCAGCATTATGAGGGATAAAACTAGTATTTGAGTTTTTTAGAAGACCCTTTCCCATATAAAGTTTGTACGTAATGCAAGACCATTTTCTTTATGTTAGCTGATCTACACCACGGCATCGGATGAACCGAAAAGGATAACACGGTGGGACGATAACCATAACCCGGTTAAACGATAACAATAACACGGCGGAACGATAATGATAACACGGCGGAATGATTAACAATAACACGGCGGAACGATAGTTTTAACACTGTTAAAAGATAACAATAACACAGCGGAACAATAACGATAACATAACGGAATGATAACAATAACAATGCGGAACGATAACAATAACACGGCGGAACGATAACAATAACACAGCGGAATGATAAACAATAACACGGCAAAACGATAATTTTTACACTGTTAAACGATAACAATAACACAGCAGAACGATAACGATTACATAACAGAATGATAACAATAACACTGCGAAACGATAACGATAACACGACGGGGTGATAACAATAACACGGTGGACCGATAACAAAATTAGAAGAGATGATACCAATAAAATGGATGAATGATAACAATAACACGTGTTTGAAAACGATAACACGGCGGAACGATAACTATAACACGGCTGAACGATAACAATAACACGTGTTTGAATACGATAACACGATGGGACGATAACAATAACACGGTGAAACGATAACAATAACACGATGGGACGATAACAATAATACGGCGGAACGATAACACGACGGGTAGATAACAACAACACGGCTGAACGATAACGAAAACACGACAAGACGATAACAATAACAAAGCAGAACGATAACGATAACACGACGGGACAATAACAAAGCGGACCGATAATACGACGGAATGATAACGATTACACGGCGGAAAGATACCGATAACATGACGGGACGATAACGATAACAAAGCGGAACTATTACGATAACACGACGGGACAATAACAATAACAAAAAGCGGAACGATAACACGACGGAATGATAACGATTACACGGCGGAAAGATACCGATAACATGACGGGATAATAACAATATCACGACAGAACGGTAAAACAAAACGGCGGCCCGAAAGCACGATAGAACGATGACGATTAAACGGAGGGACGATAAATATAACACAGCATTGCAATAACAATAACCGGCCGGACGATATCGATAGCATGGAGGGACGATAACGATAACACGACCAGACATTAAGGATAACATGTCTCCATGACAAAACGGTAACACGACATCACTAAAGTACAATAACGATTACATGACATCACGAAGGTATGATTACAATAACACGACACTAGAAAGGTCCGATAACAATAGCAAGACATCATGGCGGTAGAATTACGACACAATGACATCAAGAACGTACGATAACAATTACAAGATATCGCATCAGTACATTTACGACAACATGATATCACGTAGATACGATAACGATACCAAAATATCTCTACAAATTACACGATAACATCACATAACGACGCTACGATACTAATACCATGACAACACGAAGGTACAATAACGATAACACGAAAATACAAACATCACGACGGTACAATATCGATAACACGAAAACACAAACATCACGACAGTACAATATCGATAACACGAAAATACAAACATCACGACGGTACAATATCGATAACACGAAAACACAAACATCACGAAGGTACAATATCGATTACACGGTATAACTAGGGTACGATAACAATTACACGACATACCGTCAATACGATAACGACAACACGACGGCCCCTGATCGAACCTGTTTGCTATTCGGAGTATCTTTTCTAAACAAAATTAAACATATATATAAAGTTTTGGAAAGCAGAGTACACGAAAATCTACTTTTTGAAAATTACCAAGCATTTTAGAATTAAGGAGAGACAAGAAAAGGTGAGATTGAGGCTACTTCCTCATTCCATTTGCGAGAGGGAGAATAGGAAAGCTGTATGAATATGAAGTCAATACTAATCGACGGCGTTCTCGCTATGCTTTTGATGAACTTGTCCGATATCTTTTATAATGAACCTTCCTAACTACACCGGCTTTGATTACATGTTTTGTTTGCATTATGCTCTTGTTTACCAAGCCATTAAGCGCTCGTTTTCTGGATTAAACAAAACTCTAATTCACTTAAATCTCCAGGGAAACAATGTTTGTCCCTTGATTACCTGATTGTTTATCGAAAACGATTTTCTAAGTAATATTTTGAGATTCGTTTGATATTACATAACGCTTATATCCTTTCTGAATTACTGAAGTGTATAGTTGTTTTTTTATATATGAGAAAATTTGAAAGACAAATGAAATGTCGTTAAAATTCTGTCGTATTTTCTTAATTGTTATAAGCATCATTCATTCAAGAAACATAATTGTATCTAAGTCTGTACCGTCTATAAACGGGAGTTCTTAAACCCGTTCAAACGCGTTTGAAGTTAAGTAGGTATTAAATCCCTGTATATATAACGTTTCGGCAAGGGTCTCGCTGTTAGTAATCATCGAAAGAGTGAAAGAGACTATACCAATATATAATGATCAAGTGTTCAGTTCTATGAGGGATCTTCGCTCTTCAAATCTTTTGAAGAGCGGGGTGGCCTCTGGATCAGAGCCCTTTGTTGTACTCACTCATTGATTATATAGTGTAGTGGGGTAAAGTCGCATATCGGCACCGGCTTTTCTCTTCGAGGGACAATCATCGCCAGCCTATCACAGGCTGGTGATGCTTGTTACTTGAGGAGAAAAATCATTGATGTCATAGGAGTACCTTCTGACGAAAGGCACTAGTATAAGATAAATTAAATTCAACTTTTATTATCACATGTCAATTAAAATAAGCCTGTATAACGATTTCCTTTCTGTATGTGATACAATTAAGTATTTCTTTCATCAACAATTCTTCATTGAAATAAAGCTATTGATGCCGCATATTTCTTTCAATTGTGGTACATGAACGCTTGCAAAGAGTATGCGAAATCAATGCTTACCAATCAAAATATAAACGTCTCGGGTTTCGGATCAATCAATTTCCTCGACGCCATTATATTTATATATACCATAGTTAAATGACTGTTCTTTGTATATAGACTATCTACATTTGATTAAGTGACTCATAGGCCTATGAGGCCGGGTGTAAACATAATTATTTTGTTACAACTGTATATTACTTGAACACATGTCACTATAATAAACAATTTACTTACTTACTTACTTATATCTTTACTCTAAAAACTTTAAAACGCTTTAATGATGCATCCAATGATTATTCTACAATATATATCTTACAATATTACAGTTGTTTTACATTTTTAAAGAAATTAAGTTTTAGCTTCTAAAATTCATAATATCCTTAAACAAGCAGCTTAAACTCTTATAGTCCTAGAACCGTATCCATGCTTATCCAAACAGGTTGGATCCAGGCCAGTCGCCAAGTAAATTGGTGGCTGGCCTGTGATCTAACGTGTTTGCTACTCTGAGTATATTTCCTCATCTAAATTAAATAAGATGATGCTCCCAAAACAAAAGCTATTAGAACAAGGATTGTCCGCCCTTGTCCTTGTGTTACAACCGGGAAATCCACATTTGACTTTTGTTTTGAATTTCTATAGAAAAAATTGCGCCTTAACGCTGTATACGGATCTTCCGCATTTTGCCTAAAAGGTGTATAGGGATATTCAAATTGTTGCTTTTAAGAGTATTGTAGAAATAATGATGCCACTACATCTATGACAATATACTTCTTTGATAATAAAAAATCTAATAGCTTCTGTCCTGATAAACGATAGTTTAAAGCCGATATCAGATACTAGAGACGACCTAACAAAGCCATCTAACTTGTAACATGATCTCAATACTTTATAGGGTTGTACATTTTCTCCATGGTACACAGGGATGATCCTCTTCTTAAACTTCTCTATTCATTACCAAACCAATTCTTTGGCAAATCTTCAGAAGCAATTATCTTTTTAAGAGCATTTTAATGAGTATCAAAACAATCGGCTTAAAACTAAAAAGGTTTTTTGAAATAAAACTCTCACTGAAATCACAAAGCTGACTATTGATTTTGATCAAAATATAAGAAGGAAAACACGATACGACTACATTGAACTATCGAGCAACAATTTGATTAAAGACTTTAATAAAGATGGGAACCGAATATTGGTCAAATATTTGACTGTGCAGGCTTTAGACGGGTTTGATTTTAGTTGAGAGCGATTGTTTGTTCAATCAGAGGTTTGTAAACATTTGAGTTTGTAATGTACATGAATGCGTTGTAATTGTCTTAAATTACCAAGGGTATCCTAATATCAATAGTTAACAGCATTTATGTCTGTTCTCAAGCTTTCTCATATAAAACATAGGCAATGGGTCATGAGGCTAACATGGCACTACCGTCTAATACCATTGAAAAGGAGATTTTTACATAACACCATTCAACGCCACATATTTGCGTCTTGCAGCTGACCACTTTAAAAAAGCATTGTGGCAAAAGGAGAAATTGCTTGTGACAAGCAATGTCTTCTTTTGCCACAATCCTTTTTCAATCTATTCACATATAACACCAGCAGAACTGAAAGTCTTCAAATATTTACAAATCTTTTCTAAAGACGTCTGCGTCAAGTAAAGTTATGTTGTCTTTAGGTGATAAAGAGTTAAAAAGTCGATGCATTCAAGCCAACATTGGTGTAACGTATTCTATAATGTTCTTATAAACGAGTGGCAATCTCATTGTGCATGTAAGACTGATTCTTCGGGCGGTGAAAAAAACCATAGCAACGCTCTTGAAGAGATTCTCAATTTATATTTAAGATTCAGAGCGTGATATTCGGATTTTATAAAGCTTTTCCAATGTAATCAATGGGGAAACTTTAATTTGCTTGTATGGGTTTCCTAGCCAGCAGTGGTGGTTTTATAATGAATACAAAACTTCGTTTAAGTAAGATGTTAAATGATTATTTGAACAAAAAAGGATGTGTTGCCGTTTTGAGAAAAGCATTACTATCTCTTATGCTTCCCTGTTTCTGCAGCATAGCCTTTCTAGTAATATCAAGTAAAGAGATATGTTTTAACCTTTATAGTGCTGGAACCGACTTCATACTTATGCAAACAGGTTGGATCAAGGCCGGTCGCCAAGTTAATTTGTGACTGAACTGTGATCTAACCTGTTTGCTACCCTGAGTTTCTTTCCTCATCAAGATTAAGCAGATATTTCAGGTTATCGAAAGCAGACGACAAAAAAATCTATTTTTTTTTAAAAAAATATCAAGTATTCTAAGGGTTAGGGTCGGTCTGCTGTTTGACCAACGTATCTTTTTTCGCATCATTCTTTATGAAATCACTTGTTCAGTTGTGCTTTATGAATTTATAAACGATGCTAGTGATATATCTACAAACATGACATTATTCATCCGCTCCAACACAACATGCCGTTTCCCTTATATGTTTTCCTCGGTTTCTTGGACATACCGTCACGAATCAGTTAATTATTATTTCTCTTAAAATGATATCTTTAACCCTTATAATGCTGGGTAATTTTAACAGATAGATTTTCGTTTCGCATACTATCATAATCCTTAAATACATGCTTAATTTTGATGAGTAAATATACTCGGAGTAGTAAACAGGTTAGTTCCAGACCAGCCGCCAATTTACTTGGCGATTGGCCTGGATCTAACCTGTTTGCATACGCATGAAGTCGGTTGCAGCACAAGATTAAGTTTGTATGTAGATTAAAGGCAACTAGAAAGGAAAACAGTTCCAATAAGGTTAGATAAACTATCAAATATATCAAGATAATCCGTTGAATACAGGAACGTTCTACATAACTTTTCATGACTTGTACCTTACGTTGGGATGGCAAAGGATGATATTTAGTACACAGGAACCGAAGATATTTAAACAGAAACAATTAGGAAGATTATGCAGTGCATTTCTTAGCATATCTAATTGGTAGTCCGCTGTCAGTCAATGCCACCGAACAAATGATCAATTTTGTTCTTGCAATGCATATATTCTCCAAACAATATGTTTCTGTTATTTTGCGATAGAAAATAAAGAAAAATTGGCAAATTGGTGTTATCGCATTCCTTGGATGACTTCTGTAACATTGTCCCTTTTGATTGACACCACCCACGGATAAAGAGTAGTAATGGTGTTTTTTCAGACATCGTAATTTCAAGGTAAAGTTTTGGTGTTTTAAGCACAGACACACATTTCGGGATGAACAGTTCACCAGAGTTATTGAACGAGGTCTCTTTTTACAGAGAAGCCAGTGACACCTTGTTGGAAGGATCTGCTTGGTATTTGGCATGTAGATTGTGCATGTAGTCGTTAAGGATCCCTTTCTGTTCCCTTTCCTTTCCTTTCTTCAAATCGTCACTTTCCCAAGGCAAAATTCTTGAGTTGTCGTCTCTGACCTAACACTCCGTATTTTTCAGATTTTTATTCTGTTCACGCATATTATTTGCTATCAATGGAAGCTTACTGCGTACCAGTAATAAAGATATCGTCGCTGTTCAATCAAAAGGTCGCGACTTCTGCATCAGCATACGGAAAGAGCGACATTTTATCCCACAGTTACATTTTCTCTAATTGCTATCACCATGATCAATGAGATTCAGAGCTTATTTGATGTATCAGGGTCAACCATTTGCAGCTTGGTGCTCTTCAGGAGTAAAAGCTTTTTATTTCGATAATTGGTCCCTTAACCCTTTCCCAAACAGCACATTTTCGACTGTTCCAAATTGAAAGAGCTTCCAGACGACAAAATGTGATGAAATCGGACAAATAATCTTCTGATAGGGCAGAAAACATTGTGGAAAAAGGGAAAATTGCTCGTGACGAGCAATTTTTCCTATTCCCACAATGTTTTCTAAAGTCGTCTGCAAAAAACGTTGTCAAACGTCGTTAATGTTTGGGAAAGGGTTGATTGATATAAAAGTTCCCGTTGGCACGTTCGGTCATCTTCTAGGAAACGGCTGAGTTCACATTTACGAAGGGAAGTGTAATGTTTTGCATTAATGGAGTGGCCAAGTCGTGGACATGAATTTAAACTAGCAGTGATTAGATATGAACGGCCAAACCGTATTCCGATCGATTTCTTAGAACTGCAGGTCAGGGGATAGAAAACATGTCACAATTCTTTCGCAGAAACGCGCATATGTACCTTGGTCATGATGTATCAATAAATAAATATTGCCGACAGGGCGGCCAAAGCATCGAATATACTTTTAAAACCACCAAAGGTTTATTGCGAGTCCAATTTCATGTTTTGATTTCAATACTGATTATCTTTTTAATGGTATGCTTTATTGAGACATTAAAACGTAATAACAAATGGAAGATTGCATTCTGATGTAAAATTAAAAAGCATTGCACAATACGGACTAATAAACACATATACATTTTTAATTGGTTGCTAGGGAATCATAGAAAATCTAATAGCCAAGAGTTTTTATTATTCTCAGAGGAGCTGCCGTAATACTGTGTTATTCTGTAGCGATACGTTGGACTTCTAAGTAAGTACATCATATTGCAATATAATCGAAATATTCAGGAATGTTTTATTCGAATTGATATGTATGACGGGCGTGAACATTCAACAATGAACATGATGGCATAACCCTTTTTTTCTTTTTTTTTTTTTTTCAGATCCTATCTAGAGGGTCCCATTTATTTCCTTTAATCAATACCATAATATCATATACATATATTCAACATCATTTTACAAGGAGTAAGATTTTTGTCTATGTCACACACAAAAAATAAGTAAGTTATATTTAAGTGAGTTATATAGTACATGTATACTAACACCAGGATAACGAATCCCAACAAAGAAAAAGATCATCATTTCATTATTGCCATTTTCCAAGTCATAATGGTGTTTATGACCCACGTTGACTTGATCTAAAGTTTTTGAATCAGCCTACATATACATTTTAGACTGAAAAAATGTTGCTGGCCAGCATTTTGTACAAATATAATATAGCTTTTGAATGCAAGTTATGCTTCTTATATGATGGAAAACCTAAAGAGGTCTGTCGTTAAGACTTTGATGAATGAAATCCTTCCAAATCCGATTAAACTCTTCCAATGAATTTGTTTGTATTGCTTCTTCTTTAAATATATTATAATGTAACATTAAGTAAATGTTTGCTCCAGCATTAGATGGAAGGCATGACTTCAATCTGCATTTCATTAAATACTTCTTAATAAGGATAATGATTACATCTTTTGCCTTATCTGACCTCATTTTATACCCGAATATAGCTGCTTCTAGAGTGATACTTTTAAATAGATGTCTCTGAGAAACTAAAAGATGGCGCATAATCTCATGAGGAATCAGAAAAAATACATTCCAGTCATCTATTGTGTATGTTGTTGATAGTTTTTCAGGAGAATATTCAAGTATGCTGGTACAAAGGGTCTTTGTTGTCTTTTACTTTCAACTTTATAAATGTTAAGATTTCGTAAAACTGAGACAATCGATGTAACTATTCCAATGTATGTTATAAAATCTGTTTTTAAATTGTATTCTAATTTCAGTTGGTCATGTTTAAGTATACCACCATTTGCATCAAAAATATCACCAATACAGCGTATTCCAGCTTTAAACCAAGAATGATTATAATAACTTTTTGCTTCTCTAACAAAAACATGATGGCATAACCTGACAAAGCATGGCATAGTATCATACGAGATACAAAAGACACAAGCTAACACCCAATGCAATACTGATTTGATATTCACAACTAGTCGTCGATAAAAGAATCTTAAAGAACTGAATTATTTTTATGGGGTCATAATCCCTTATTATATCAAAATGAGTTTTTATTTAACGAGAAAAATTTGATAAAGATGAACAGGTTTTATTCGTATATAAAATCTGTGAATATTTCAATCCGAATAAACAATTGATGTACGTCATTACTTGACTATGTTACATTTTTTTAAAAATATGTTTAACAGCATTTAACATACTTGAAATATTTTAATAGTTCTTTATAATGTTCCAATTAGAGAGAGAAAATTTAGAATTAAAACATCTGGTTTAGGAAATACTCTGTAAAAAGAAGAAATCACATGTTATCCAGTTTCAGTTATTTTCTGTTACAGTTGGGTTGAAATCAGTAAAATATGTAATTAAATGGTGGGCCAATTAGCTTTACAAAATATCACACGCAAAGAGATGTAGGACAAAATAGCCGTGTAACATTTAAGACATCACGGAAATTGTGAAACAAGTACATTTACGACATCACGGAAATTGTGAAACAAGTTCCTGAAACGTTGACTAACCACTCTTGATTGGGCTTCCTGGATGCACAACCAGTACTCGTGCCAAATGTTTATTATTGGATTATTTTGAGGTCGCAATGAGAATCTCGCAACTTACGGAATTCGAACCCATGACCTCCGTGTCCCGAGGCCGACGCTCTGGCACTGAACCACTGTCCTCTACTCCTTGACACATAGTTTAAATGTATTTGTTCACAGATGTGAGGAAATTTGGAAGTTGAAAATTGATCCCTTTAAAACTGCACATCAGTTTTACTGGCATATGATACACTTAGAAGAATAGCCATTGGAAGAAAATTAGGTCGTTTTTCAGCCAGTAAAGTGTGTATACAGTGAAGTAACATGTAATTTTATCCAAAAGCGTGTCATCGCTTTTGAGATCTACCACATATAAGCCGTACATACACATGTACCTTGATAACGCTAATGGACGCTTCCTAAATCACTTATCCTTTCAATGGCTACTTTTAATCGTTCATCAAACAAAGATACAAAAACGGTATTGTTACAACGATATTTCATTTTGACTTTCGAATGTTCTCTCCTGTGAATAAGCACCTTTAAGAAATGCCATCAGATTCACCTTATAAAGTTTTCGTTACGAAAAGGAATCACGCACGGTGGTTCTTAACTCATGGTATTAAACACTTTACTGAAAAAAAACCAAGCGGTTATATATCCCTTTTATCTTAGTGGAGCTGCTGGGCTTTCTTCTGTTTTACCATAAATATGTATAAGCATAAAAGCTTATAAGAACGAGAACGAGGCTTAGACCGAGCAAACAGGGTTTTCAAGCTCTCCGCTTTTTTTAGCTAAATCATTAATTAACTCTTAGTTTCAACTACTTTCATCGTTTCCCGTTGTTGAAAGCTCCTTAGCAGGATTTTTCGGACTAGCATAATGACAAGGAAGCACAACAACAGTGGAAAAAGGGATGCACCGGCGCTAAAACAGACCGAGGTCGGAAACAAAGACAAAATGGCGGCCGCGGGACAATCAACAATGGCCAAAACAAAGGTAGGAACTCAGAGTAAACACATTGAACACACTTTATTATCAGAAAGTGACATGGATTTGGAAAGTGATTATGTCAATTCATTGAGTAACGTCAATTCTAAACATACTCAAGCAGAGAAGCCACGAGAGAAGCGTAAACGGCTGTCAACCGGGAGTAGTGTAGGTGAGAGTCTACATGTAGAGCAATACAAACACTTATCCAACGATGACAAGCTTTCCCTTATCCTCTCCAAATTGGCTGATAATCAGAGTCGCATGAGGTTGTTCGAGGAAAAGTTGGACACTGCAATTGACCAAAACAGGGTTATAGCGCTCGAAGAGCATGTAACATCGCAAGACGAACGCATTAAGGTCCTAGAGTACAAATCTATCGATCTTGAAGCCCGGTCCAGAAGGAAAAATCTGTTATTCCGAGGATTCAGTGAAAATAGAGATGAGGTATGCAGCAATGTTATTTCTGAGTTTTTGAAAACACATCTGGATATTTCTGATGATGTCGCAATCGATAGAGCACATAGGCTTGGGAAATTCCGTCCCTCAAACAGAAATCCTCGCTCCATTATAGTGGCATTCCGGGACTACACTTCCACAGAGTGTATCATGTCTATGGGCTACAAACTCGCTGGGAAACCGTTTGGAGTCAGCAGGGATTACCCACCAGAAATCAGTGACGCACGACAAGCCCTTTGGTCGCACTACAAAGAACTTAAGAGCACTAATCCAAGATCAAATGTCAAAATCCAGTATCCGGCAAAGTTAGTACATGATGGTGTTGTCGTCCGTGATGTGTTTCCTGAATGGGAACGCTACGTAAACAAGCCGCGCGTGGGAAAGTCACATACCAATAGTACTACGCATCTTCGTTCAGCAAGTGAAACAACCACCAATGTCCAAAAAAAACACGCTACCAGTAGTCAACACACTCCGTCGTCTCAACCCAAGTCACCGTTAAATGAGGCCCAAATTGATACGGCGTCTTCACCTATTGATTTCCACATCGATTCCAGTCAGGACAGTTTCCGTCCGTGGGCGGATCCTCGCCACCAACCCGCCGTAGGGAACTTCACGGATGACAGTGGATAGGCCCGAACAGGGAAAATAACTGAAACACAATTTCACGACAGTGTTAAGTGTGGGTTTCTTAACACTAGAGGCCTTAAAAGAAGACTAGAATACCCAGAATTTATAAAAACTGTCAACAATTTTGATATTTTAGGTGTGTCAGAAACTAATTTAGACTCGTTTGATGTAATAGATTTACCTGGCTATACCTTTAAAACAAAATGCAGGAAAGAAATTATAGCAAGAAAATCAGGAGGTATTGGGGTTTTTATTAAAAATGCCATAAACCCATACGTAACAGAGGTAAAATCAACCTCAGAATTAGTAATTTGGATTCAAGTATCAAAATTTGTTTTTTCCTTAGACGAAGATGTTTATATTGGAATTGTATACATACCTCCTGATCGTTCTAAATATTATGACGAACTTGAATTTAACAAATTAGAAGAAGAAATTGCAATGTTCTGTAATGACCATAAACATGTATTCTTAGCAGGTGACTGGAATGCAAGGATTGCTTGTATGTCTGACTATGTAAACGTTGACCAGTTTTTAATGAATGAATTATCTATACCAGACAGTACAAATGCACATTCAGAGGCCTTATTACTTCTTGAGCACTACAATATCCAGCTTAAGAGAAATTCAAAAGACACAAAAACCAATACACTAGGTTTTGCTCTTCTTGATATTTGTAAAAACAATAATCTTTTTATATTGAATGGTCGTTATGGAAAAGACAAAACCATTGGAAAACATACCTTTAGAAATTCTTCAGTAATAGATTATGTATTGGTATCTGTAAACTGCTTTGAATTGTTGTCTGACTTTGATGTTATTGACACAGATAGTCTACTATCAGATGGCCATGCTCTGTTAAAATGGGAACTTGCTATTGCTCGAAAAACACAATGTGAACCTGAAACAGAACAAAACAAGTATAAAGTGTCATGGCAAGAAAATCTAGCACAAACATTTTATTACAATATTGATAGTAAAAAGCTAAATGAATTAGTTGCTTTAACTCAATTTGGCGACAAAACACCAGATAATATAGACAGCATCACTTGCAAAATAACTGCTCTCTTTAATGATTCTGCAAAATCTACATTTCAAAAGCCGAAACAAACTTTTAAACATAATAATAGAAGCAAAAAATGGTTTGGGCCCCATTGCTTTAAATTGAGAAAAAAGTACCATGCAGCTAAAGCAAATTATACCATATGTAAAAGTACAGTAAATAAGAACATTCTTTCAACTGCAAGCAAAGCATACAAAAAAACCATGAATCATTATATAAACAAACACAAATTTGATACAGCAAACAATCTAAGAAAACTTAAGTCAAACAATCCAAAAAAATATTGGTCAATTCTAAGAAAAAGCAAAAAACAGACAAATACAGCAAAAATTGCAACACCGAACATCAATGATTTTTATAACCACTATAAAAACATTAATTCAAACACCTATGATACAGACACACAATCACAACCTTTTAATGTTGACTATGCAAATTCTGATTGATCAATTTTGAATTCAGCAATCACAGATGTAGAAATTAATAAATGCATTATGAAACTTAATAATTCCAAAGCACCAAGTTACACAGACAATATTTTAAATGAGTATATAAAAACAACAAAAGATAAACTATTGCCTATATACAACTATCTATTCAACTCTGTTCTAGAAACTGGACACATGCCTGAATCATGGTTAAATGGCATGATTCTGCCACTTTATAAAGGGAAAGGTCAAACAATAGATCCAAATAACTATAGGCCTATAACTATACTTTCATGTCTTGGAAAACTATTCACTGCCATATTAAATAATAGAATAAACATCTTTTTGGAAGAAAATAACCTTTTATCTGAAAATCAAGCTGGTTTCAGAAAAGGCCATGGTTGTGCTGACCACCTGTTTTCACTACACTGTCTTATTGAGATACTTAAGAAAAAGAAACACAAACTTTATTGTTGTTTTGTTGATTTTTCTCAGGCTTTTGATAAGGTTTGGCGAATTGGATTATGGTCTAAGCTACTTATGACCGGCATAATCGGAAAAATATTCAAAGTTATTTACAATATGTATCAAAATATAAAGTCATGTGTCTCCTTTAATGGTCAATTATCATCTTTTTTTGCATGTGAATCCGGGGTGCGTCAAGGCGAAAATCTTTCCCCGATTCTATTTTCTATATTCCTTAATGACCTTGAATCTCATCTTTTATACAAAAACATTAACGGGGTCACTTTGAAAACAGTCACAGATGAACGTATTTGGTTAAGGATACTAATACTTCTATATGCAGACGACACAATTCTATTAGCCGAAAATGCACAAGACTTACAAAACAACTTGATTGCGTTTGAAATTTACTGTAATCAATGGAATCTAAAGGTTAACTTAGAAAAGACAAAAGTTATGATCTTTGGTGCAAGAAATATTTCTGATTTTAACTTCAAATATGCTAATTCTACCATTGAAATATGTAAGATTTATAAATACCTAGGACTCTTTTTTTCATCCAATGGATCATTCCTCTCTGCACGGAAACACCTGATCGAACAAGCAAAAAAGGCCATACACTCTGTTTTAGTCCAATCACGTTCCAATAATCTCCCAATTGACCTCCAACTTAAGCTCTTTGATCATACTGTGGTCCCAATTCTTCTGTATGGGTCGGAGGTCTGGGGCTATGAATCCCATGAACCACTAGAAAAGGTACATATGAGTTTTTTAAGAAAGATTTTAAAAGCAAAAAAGTCAACCCCTAGGTACATGATATATGGCGAATTGGGTCGCCATCCATTAACAATCAATATAAAAACCAGAATGATTAATTTTTGGAATAGACTTATATGTGGCAAGAATGAAAAAATCTCTGCACAAATATACAATTACATACTTCAAGATAACCTAAATGAATATAAATGGATTTCTTGCGTAAAAAATGTTCTTCAAATTACAGGTAATGGAATAATATGGCTATCACAAAACCATAACAAAGTTAAAAACATTCACAAAATCATACAGCTCAACCTAATAGATCAATTTAAACAGGAATGGTCACAGCAACTGTTGCATTCACAAAAGGGCAGAAACTATAATATATTTAAATCAGAATTAAAACTTGAATCTTACCTTTCAATTCTTCCATCTTCTCTTGCTACCAACATGTTCCTTTTCAGGACGGCAAACCATAAATTGCCGGTTGAGACAGGAAGGTGGAACGGCACTGCATTTAATGGAAGAATATGCACAAAATGTACTTCAAACAGTATCGGTGACGAAATGCACTATTTATTTTCTTGTCCATACTTCATTACCCAACGACAGTGCTCAGTAATAAAAGAAATTGCATACAACAACACATTTTGCTTCAAAACAATACTAGAACTTAAAACTTTACCAGAGCTTACAAAATTGAGTAAATTCATGTCAGAAATAATGAGGAATGTTCGTTCATAACAATTTACTCTAAACAACTACTATATATGTGTATTTTTATCAATTGAAACGTAAACAAATTTTACAAACTGTTTAACTTACCATTCATAAGTACTGCAAATAACCAAGGTCGCTCGAAGAAAACGTGACACAAATGTCAACACATTGCCGGGCGATCTGATTGGCTAACAGAATATTATTGTGTTTTTTTATAACACACTATTATAACCCGGTATATTGTATCCGGTATCACCCGTTATTGATCTGTGTTGTGTTTTGGGATTGTTCTTTGAGCAATTTCAAAACATAATACAGATCAACTCCTATTTTTCAACTCCTATTTTATAAATGGTTAGAATTTGCAACGATTACTTTGGTATATAATCACATTTGTATGTTTGATGTTTTTTCCCTGTTTCCTCGGTTCTAGAATATATGTTATTGATCTGTGTTGTGTTTTGAGATTGTTCCCTGAGCAATTTCAAAGCATAATACAGATCAACTCCTATTTTATAAATGGTTAAAATTTGCAACGATTACTTTGGTATATACATGTTATTATATTTGTATGTTTGATGTTTCTTCCCCTGTTTCCTCTGTTCTAAAATATATGTTGTTGATCTGTGTTGTGTTTTGGGATTGTCCCCTGAGCAATTTCAAAACATAATACAGATCAAAACCTATTTTTCAAAACCTATTTTATAAATGGTTAAAATTTGCAACGATTACTTTGGTATATAATCATATTTGTATGTTTGATGTTTTTTCCCTGTTTTCTCGGTTCTAAAATATATGTATTTCTCTCTCTCTCTCTCTCTCTCTCTCTCTCTCTCTCTCTCTCTCTCTCTCTCTCTCTCTCCCCTCTCTCTCTCTCTCTCTCTCTCTCTCTCTCTCTCTCTCTCTCTCTCTCTCTCTCTCTCTCTCTCTCTCTCTCTCTCTCTCTCTCTCTTCTCTCACACACTTCCTTTCTTTTTTTTCTCGTTCCTCCTGGATCACGACACTCACATATATATTGATTACCCTTATTGTATACATGTTTATACTTGGGTTTAAATAAAGTTATGTTCTGTTCTGTTCTGTTCTTAACAAGGTAAAAGAGCATAAACTATTTAAATACATGTGATTAAGTTTATTTTCTACTATATCAATATCTTTTTTACTCCAGCATGATAGGTTTAACCTGCATACATACTAAGTGGCATAGGTGTATAACAGTAAAAATCCAAATGGGACAAAAACGGTTTGCATACAGATGGGACACCGAAAACAACGTCTGATCTGTATGAAGTCCATTTGCTTATTTTTCTAAAATGTAAGCGTGACAAGTATTTTCTACATACTTATGTTTTAAGTAATATCCTCATATAATCAGAAAAAAAAGATTCCGAAGCATACTGTGCTATCAAAGGTTTAAATGAAGGATATACTAACTGTTGGTTTTCCAATTGCATTCAGCAGATAGGTCATGCTCAAATTAGGTCAATTCGTGCACAATCGCCATTAATCGGTTTCACATTTAAACAATGGACTCCTATGTTTACCCTTTATAGATCAGTCACGAGGTATCACGGGTCCACTGTAGTAGAGATCACTACATCAATTCTATGCTTTTTGTACGTTTGGGAACACGTTCATATTCTGTCCAAAGTCACCTTCTATTAATGCAGAGAGTTGGTTTATAATAAGATATTCATTTAAGATATTTCTTGCTTTGGCTCTCTTCATCAGGAATGTTAAAAGAGGCAAAAAAGCAATTCAAGCATTTCATTAAGTAGTGATAAAATCCAAAGTCCATCTTTTAAGTTAGCTTGTTTGCCACTCGTGAGTCGAACTCAACTTCCGTTCGCCAAATCCACGAATATCGTGAAATTCTTCGATTAACTGTCATTCGCGAACTATTCGTAAACGTTTTCCTTATTGAACGCAAGGCGGGGTACGTCAGTCGTGAACGCGCAATTCAATATCAGCGTGAAATGTTGAGGTGGTATCATTCTTTCATAAAGAGTTATGAAGCTGGATTGAATAAAGGAAAACGTATAAAGTAGAAGGTCTCTTAATCGATTATTACCCTTGTGCAAAGATGTTGGATCCAGACCAGCCGCCAAGTTATTTGTTGGCTAGCCTGTGATCTAACCTGTTTGCTACTCTGAGTATTTATCCTCATCAATATTAAGCAGATATATATGGTTTTGGAAAGAAGACGACATACAAATGTACTTCTAGAAAATTACTCAGAATTCTAAGGGTTGAATTAGTTTTTGCATGTCAATAATACGGGTTTAAAACGCGTAAATACCATTTTAATTGTTTTGCAATGCCGTTTTTATACGTGAGGGGACAGGCCCTTTACTTATCTTCATGTAAGGACTGAGTCCGATTGACTTGAACTTTTAGGGAAAACATCGACATCACTTTATAAATCCTAGAAAATAATGTACTTCTTTGTGATATTTTGCAAAAACCATTGTCGAAAAGAAAGTTATTACTCGAGTCTGTCAGAATTGTACAGACTGATTCAAGGCGATATTTCAGGCATGCAATTATAGGACCAATAGCTCAAATATCATCTCAGTTGTATCAATTTATGACTTTCTGTGCAAACTTTATGGCATACAGCTTTACAATAATTGACATATTTGATTGTCGAACGGTTACCACCAGCTCTATAACGTCGTTTAATCACAGTGCTCGCATTCCCCATGGTTATAATTATAGCACGTCTAATTGCATATGACGTCATTATTCACAATTCCCCCTATCCAATGTCTGCCGTGTCGAAATACAACCGTTTTGGGGGGACACGCCGGTAGCTTGGCAGACAACTCGTGTTTTATGTTCCCTTGGTCTGGTGCAAGGTCTTACAACTTCATTATTGTATTGGATATAAACATTTTTAGATTAAAAAGAGAAAGAGCATTTTCACATTTTGTCACAACGTTGTATTCATTATAATTATAACCAAATAAGTATCCTTGAAATTTAGCCTAAACTTGTTCGTTGGAAATAAGAGGTGAATTATAATTTTTAGTTACTCGATGTATGATAATATTTATTTTTATGAATTTTATGTTAGATAACTATTGTATGTGTATTAACTAAAGTTTGAAACAAGATAAATTTATATACTACTGTATACATGTGATCACAGATGACTTATTATATTTCGTTTTTGTTTTCTTTCGAATAAGTTTTCTTGTCGCATCTATGTATACAAGTTTGATTTATTGAAGTGAGATGTCTCAATAGGATTCTTACTATATTAAGGTAAGATTTTTTAAAATTGGGATATATCACTCTACCAAAAATCATTTGTCTACTCTTATTTGCTTAATTCAAAACTAGTATTCTTTGATACAAAGCTTTAACATTATCTTTGTACTTTGTATTTTACAAATGACACTGTAATGTTTCTCTGAATAAAAGGATTGTTATATGACAATTCAAAAAAAAAAAATATATATATTTATTTTTATTAATTGCGTTTCCAGAATTTAAAAGCGAATTGTCAAACCAAAATTGGGGATAAGTATTGATATTGGAATTGTTTCTAATTAAAAGCTTATACAATTTGTAGAAAAGTTATTATAATACTTCCTCTACGGAAGAAGTTTGTTGTAATTTGATACCATTGTTGCAAATACGGTTTATTATAGGCTCATGTGGCATCTTGTTTACGTACACAAATTGTTATTTGATATAAGGTAATATTGCTGCTGCTAAATGTTGCAACAAAGGTCAATAACCTTCTGATATCTTAGTTGAATGAACTTGTAAAATGTGTCAACACCTATTCCATCTTGTGGGATTTTATGACCGGTCAGACTTCTACGCAATACAAGATACCAAATATGAATATCTGCCAAGACAAAGAATTGGTTTATCCAATTAAAACACCTCTGACATAATATGGAAGCCACCATATTACTTGCTGCAAGACTACTTTTGTTGTTCTTTTGTACTAAATGGAAATGTCAAATGTAATAGCTAAACAGTCATCGTATTTGATTTAGGAAGCAAAAATACATCACAATCTATCAACTTATAATTGCAATTTTTTCTATAAATTACTTCCTAAATATAATGGTTTGAAATAATGTTCGACACTTCCAAATTATCAAACTACTTGACATGGACACTCACGGTAAAACGTGTAATTAGGACAAATAACAAATTCTATAAGCCTTCACTTATATTTGAGGTGTATTTCTCAGGTCACGGAAATACCCGAGTAGTTACGATCGCCAGAGTGTTCTGTACGATATTTAGTTGCAACCGTAGTGCCTCAAGGTAAACTCGTTACGGACCTGAGAATTATAAACAAATATATAACCTAAGTTTCAAAATGGTGTTTTAAGCCGTAAATCGATGAGCTGTTATTATTCTTGGTTGAGACAGTTTCTTCTTTTAGGAGATTTCGGTGACTTCTTTATTATCATTTCATTATTATGTCCAGAGTGGGACATCTCTAAAATTAAGTTTATTGATATTGACACAGACATTCAATTGTTTTAATCGTAAACTTATTTCTTTGGAGGTTGGTCTGGCTTTGTTCAGCGATAATTTTCTACAAGGATCTTGAATCAATTGGTTTCCCCAACATGGACATTGAAAAACTAAACCGAACTAAGGTTGATGCGATGTTGTTGTTGATGTTGTTGTTGTTGTCTAAATGCATCCTTTTAATAATTAATGAATATAAAGTTTATCATATATCCATCGCAATCAGTTATATTTGTATTGAATACAAGCTTGTGTGCTTAATGCCCAAAGATGGTTGTTTTGTTATGTTATATAATCTTATGTTGTATTGTGTCATATTGCAAGCTTATGATTGGATAAAAAACGGAGTTCACGTTGACAAACACTTCTTTGAATTCTAGGACAAAAACATCTTCTTCCTGGAAGCGTTTGATTAAAGTGATCTATTTTATAATTATTCTATAGCTAACATCAAAGATCTAAGAAAAAGAACTTTAGAATCCATCAGCGTGTTAGTCAATGATATCCTTATCGCTGAAATGGACACCCTAAACACCTTTGTGTCTAACGGACTTTCATTACAAAGCTACTAAACACGGAATTTCTTACTTTCAAAATGATGTGTTTTATGATAGGTAAATGTGTTTAATCAATCATGTAAATTTTTTAACATCAACAACAAAGATGTAAGACGTTGTCCCAGCATCTTTAACGAATGATGCATGTTTAACAGAGCAATGCTTCTGGCCCTTTGTTATCGGAGACACGATTAGCCAAGTTAGTCCCGGAAAGGTCATCCTTTCATGAAATTATTAAAACAGTCATAGCCAATCAAATCCTTGCAATGCTCATTAAAACATCTAAAGATTCATCATATCAAAATACTGATTCTTTGTTAAATGTAAACAGGAAAGGGTCGTTGTTCGTGCGCATACACCTGTGAGTAAGTACAAATGCGCATGCTCACGTTTCCCCGCGAGCAAACCATGCAGGAATAATACTTTTAAGCAGCCTAATCAAAGGATCCCCAAAACACTGGATTCATTTCAGGAATGAGCACATGGTAACAGGTGTATGCTGTCGACATTGCTTGTGGAAAGTTGCAACTTCGAGATCATAACATGTCATAGCATTGGCGATGATACAAATGGTAATTGTGACCATAAACCATAATACATCGAATACCGAGCATAGCAATACCTGACTGTGCTACGTGTTAAACTTGGGAAACCCTGGTTGAGTCTGGGATCAGGAAAAGGGGAATTGTTTCCGTAACGTACATGGGTAGCACTCATCCAAATGAATTGATAAAATACTTGCGAAAGTCACAATCGATTTGCATCGGTACAATCTTAAGCAAAAGAATAATACTGTAACGTGACACAACACTGAAAATGTCTCATTTAGACGATTACAATGACGTGTTACGTTGCAATAATGGACGTATTAGTATTTATATACATTGGTCAACCAAAACAACTATACCTCCTTCATTTGGAATTAAAAAGATGCGACCTTTGTGTCTGAACAGATGTGATTTGCTCGTGAAGTTGAACTAGATCCTAGACAAATATTGTTTTCCGTGTCCTTCCCTGACATTGTTCGGAAACTAACGTAGTTCATAATGGTAACCATGAAAACGCGTCGATGATTAAATGGAACCATGAAGGGATATTGTGAATAATCGTGAACCGTATTAACCCTATTCATTTGACATTTATCCTCCAACACTGTTTTGTCCTGGTTAAAGTGTTTTACTATTATTCTTTACCGATTATGTTTTCTTAGATTTGCAAACTAAAGTAAACAACAAATGGATTTCACACAATTTCAAATATTGTTTCATCATTAAGAGTAAAGGTCTAAAAGTTTCAAACTGAAATTCCGTTTCCTTTTCGTTCAAAGGGGGTTAATGACTTCTTTCGACAGTGACGTTTTGTGTATGAGTTGCTTTGTTACTCTACATGTATATGTGGTCTCGCTAATGTTTATAAAAGACACAATTCCAGAAAAGTTTATCCTCAATTAGTCAGTTGATAGCAAGTTTGATTGTGAATTTATTGCCTCTTGACAAATAATAATTCAAAACGCTTTAACCCTAAAAATTCTGGGTAATTTTCTGGAAATCTATCTTTGTATCGCCTGCTATCCAAAACCTTAAACATCCTCTTCATTTTGATGAGGAAAGATACCCAGAGTAGAAAGCAGGCTGCATGTAGATCACAGGCCAGCCGCCAATTCACTTGGTGGCTGGCCTGAATTTAACATGTTTGCAATAGCATGAAGTCTGCACTACAAGCGTTAAATTGCATGTGCGAATTCTGGCTCTGATTCTGGAGTGCGTAAATAAATGATAATCGGAAACTTCGATGCAGGAAAGATAGGCCCATCCATAACTGTGATTAAGTTATTGTGTTTATCCCATCGGGGAAAAAATCGCCATCAAATATTGACTCGTTTAGGCACCGACAATATGTCAGCCCTCTATCGATCTAGTATTAAACAATTTGACTCCATGCTGGTCAATTTGTCAATGATACTCAATAAGCCTGGATTAATAGTGTATCGATCGTTTTGTGCACCGTTATCAGATAGAGAAGTCGGATTTAGAACCATTGCAATGGTACTATGTGATCGGATACTGTTTTACCTAAATGCTTATGAAAACAGACGACACAAAAATATATTTTGAGAAAATTATCCAGCATTCTAAAGGTTAACTTTATAAACAAGATCGCTAAATCGAGTTGCAGGCGAGTTGTAATTGCAAAGATACATCCTTTTTTATGACGGCACTATTTCTGATGGTAGCAATGTCTTAATTTGTTAAATATGGTGTATGTAAATGTCACATTTCTAGTGTTCAGTAAAAGACTGCAAAGGCTTTATGTTTATGAATCACTTTCTATAGTCTTGCATTGAACCCTTGATTGGATTACAGAAAAGGGTTATTAGTTACAATTCAGTTCAAAGTATTTTTTCAATTATTTTTTATTTGTGTGCAAATTCAGACGATTGGAAGTTGTTGTATTACAGTCTTACAGTTTACTACGGCCCTTCTGTATGAAACGCTTTCTGATTATAAGTTACAGGTGTCGAATGACGCTTAACCCTATGTTGCCATAGCAACAGGCACCGATTTATACTATCAGCGTGGTTTTTTTCTCATCACTTCGTCGATGCCGCTTAAAGAGTGCATACATGTACGTTTTTTAAAATGCATCCTTTAAAAAGTTATCAATTGATTCCAACAGAATTGATACACAAATAAATCGTCCCTACATGACGACAATAAAACTTGTAGTGCTTGAACCGCCTTCATGCTTTTGCAAACAGATTAGATCCAGGCCAGCTGCCGAGTAAGTTGGCGACTGGACTGTGTTCTAGCCTGTTTGCTACTCTGAGTATCTTTCCTCGTCAAAATTAAGAAGATATTTAAAGTTTTGGAAAACAGACGTCACAGATTTTCTATCTTTAGGAAATTACCATGCATTCTTGGGGTTAACGATTTATGATTACCAACAACGTTGGGTTAAACAATTCCTGTTAAAACAACCACAGTACATGTATACGTTTCGTGTTTTGGCACTTATAAGTAATTGATAAACCCACCTGTCGCTAATGACTTATGAAAGTATTGTAACAAGAGAAAGCATTTCAAGTGATGTTTGACTCCATTTAAAACGATACTTTATCGCTCTCTATTTTCGCAGTAAACCCCTCATCGATGCTTGTCATAATTGCTGATCGTCGCATATGGCAATATTCGTAGGCTTTCATTAAAGCAGAAAATCCGTTTTTGTGGGGACTTCCAACTCGCAGTCGTGACGAATGTAGTTGTTTTGTTGCGGTAGAATGCATCACACCAGGCGTTGATGTGACGTTATGGGATGTTGCTGCTTTTCAACGCTTATAAGAGTTGCACATTCAATTGTCTGTCTTCGCCAGCTTGTTCAAAAGCCTTAACGGACAAGTGATTTCTCTTTATTAAAATAGACTTTATAACCATTCTATAGACAAGTGAGATAGGTATTTGACATTTACGGACAAGTTAATCAAAATCAGATTATATCACACCTGATGAATGTTAATAAGGGTTTGAATACAGTCGAAAATCATAACAAGAATCATGATTGATACTCATGATGAAATTGCTGTTTCGTTGTAAATCAGTTGGCTTCATTGTTGTTAATGCGTTGAAACAACCCAAGTTATTTATTAAGTAATGAACCGTCCCAATAAACCAGACTGTTCGATTACCAGTAAGGAATCGAAAAAATCATATGGAAGATCTGTACCAATAACACACTGTTTACAGTTCTCCATTTTTTGTTATGAAATATCTGCAAAAAGTGCCTTAACCCATTACCAAGCAATAACGATATTTGACTAGTTTGTTGCAGATAACTCTGGAAAACATTGAAGGCAAGGGGGAAATTGCTCGCTAAGAGCAATTTCTCCCTTTCCCGTAATGTTTCTGCCCTATTAGAAGATTACTTTCAATTTCAGCACATTCTAAAATGTCGTCTGCAAACTCCTTCAATTTGGGATAGTCGACAATTTTCAGTGTTTGGTAAAGGGTAAAAAGTATCGAAATCCGGTCGGAAAGGGCCGGAAGGAATCTGACGAAGCCTGAAGACACCGGATTTTAATTAGTCAGAAGGAGCCGAAATCGGGGCAATGATTTATATTGTTAGTTTTTTCGGTTGGTTAATTCGCCCATTTAGAGTAATACATTTGCAAATATGTCTAGTATGGAGTTATTACCGTGTCGTGATCCTTAACCTGTCAATTTGTCGACAGTATTCTGGAATCGTTTTTAAACAGCCAAACACATGGAATATTGTAATTTGACATGTTCAGCGAAAGGGAAACAAACTCGTTGACAACAGCTATAACAATAAATTCTTCAATATACGCAACAAAACTTTAAGGAACCGAGCTTTATCTAAGGGAAGTAACTTTGTACGTCTTATAGTGGATGTGCTGTATTTCTCTCCCTTTGTATACATACGTATATAGTTGGTGCAATTTAGCCTGGAAGGTAAAAAGCATCGGTTAGTTAGCTTGCAATTGACTGCATTTTCAATAATGATTAAGGACTATTTCAATTAATTCTCCAAAACCCATTCTGTTTCTAACTAGCACTAACGTTGATGGACAGAGGCAGGAGGTAATCAGTTCGATACCACTCCAGGGTCAAACTGTAGCGGGTCCACTTTGCGATCTTAAATTAATCCACTCATTATATAGACTATTTAGGAAGCAGAATCGAGAATTAATCGATAAAAAACAACCAAGTTTAAACCAAACCAAAGTTTTTTTTAAGGGATTTCTTAAATAACTTTTCTCTCCTCGACCCGTCGGTATCTGGTAACGAAGGGTCCCGGGTTCGATCCCTGTCAGCGACGATATGAGATTGTCAGGACTAACGCACGAATCGGTGCAAGTACTGTTTATGTACCCAGGAAGCTGGCATCGAAAGTGAATTTGGCAAGAGCCATGTTCCGTCGCAATCGATGTGAAATAAACGAGTTTCAACTTTGCCTCTTAACTTATTTATTTTACCTCGATTGTGACTGAAGCTTGAAGCTTATTAATTCATTCTCGATGACTGCTTCCTGGATACTACACCAGTACTCGCGCAAATTTGTTGGTTAGTCTCGGCAATATTCACCTCGCTTAACGAGGACTCGAACTGGGGACCCTCGGTACAAGAGGCCGACGCTCTTCAACGTTGCCTCTTGAACTGAGAGCACGGGTCACTGTAATATAAAAAATGACCAATCATCATTGTTATAATTTGAAAGTTCGTCTTTTTTTCATTCATTTATTCTGTTATATTACATCTTGAAAACCGTGTTGTGCAACAAAGTAACTAGAAACAATTTCATGTTTAACAGATGGTTACAGTGAACCATCAGTACGACTCGGTTTGGTGAAGTGTAGGTAATAATACGCCGCAGATTTTGTCAAACGAGGTACTACAACTCCGATAAGAATGCGTACTGAATTCATTACTTTTTCGTTATAAATGCCCTGAATGGTTATGGGTTTCTTTTTCTTCTTTTTACGAATGGAATGTCGACAAGCAATTTTATAACAATAACTTACGTAGTTTTATCAATTGTAGGACTATTGATCAAACAAATCTTACATATTCTAATCAAGAAGAATTGAATTAGTACTAATCATACACAAAATACATTTCAACCTGAACAGAGCTCACGATCTATCGCATAGACCTTATTGTTATCAATTGACATACGTGGATGGTTTACATGCATGTTACTGTCCGTATATTGTTAAGGATGAAATGGTTTTGAAGGGCAACTATTGTTAAAGAAACAGCCGTTACTCTGTTCTGTGTGTGTTTGACACACACGGGCTGTAAATAAACAGTAAGCCGTGTTATCAAGTAGTCGGGTTGAACCGAATGCCGGGTCAAAAAGCGTCCCAGTGTTATTAATATATAGTCGAACACTACAAGAGAGGTGAAGAAGCAAAATGGATTCGGGATGAGCAAGAAGGAGCCGTCATGAGTCAGCGAAAGCCAAGAGGAGTCTGACGGAGCTGGAAGAGAGAAGCTGGAGGAGTCGGAATGAGTCAGAGTAAGCCAATAGGAACACGAGGGAGCCGGAAGGAGCATTAGGGGACCAGATAGAGATCGAAGAAGCCAAAAGGAGTCAAAGAAAGCAGGAAAGAGCAAAAGTGAGCCAGAAGGAGCAAGAAAGGGTCGAGACAGCCAAACGAAGTAAGAAGGGCTCAAAGGGAGTAAAAAGGATAACAGGAGAGGTGCATGAAGTGGCCGGAGGGAGCGGGAAGGTTCAAAAGGGGCCGGAAAGAGTCGCTACCAAATGAGGCTTGATGGTGCAGGAATAATTTGGAGGGAGCCAGAAGAAGCCAATTGGAACCGAAAAAAACAAGAAATTTAAAAAGAACGAACCAAAAGGAGCCAAGGTAATGTGTTTTGAGCCGACGGGTGAATAGAGGGAGCGAAAGGGTGCAAGAAAAGTCCGAATTGAGTCAGAAGGAACCGGTGGAAGTCGGAAACAACTGTTTGGAGCCGGATGATGTAAGATTAATGTATGAGGGTACCAAAACGAGCTGATTCTCTACATTTAAATGAGCCTTTTTGTTTGACAAGACAAAGTGGATTTTCAATTGAATGTTTAAATTTGTAAATTATTTACCAGTTTGACAAAGAGGGTATTGATGGCCATGTTATAAATGTCACAAATAGTTGTTAATGTTTATATTTCACCATTGCCGTCTTCTAATGGTTTCAAACTTGACCAGGTTCAAAATACATTTGGGATGAAACCACATTTGGAGGGTTAAAGGAAGTCCAACAGTAGACCTTTGTTAACAACATACGGAAATCAACAGTTGAATTACCTTGATGGTACAGAGAAACAGAAAAAAACTCTAACACTTTTTATTCTATACATTAACGTTTAATGACAACATCATAACAAAAAAGCCACCACAGAATGTTTTTTTATGGAACGATACATTCACTCAGTTCCGTTTCCAAGATATACGTATGAAAGGTGTAGCTCACATATCCACGTAGATCGAACCAGGAAACGAAACATCTACCTATACAGTAGAATATCTGTACCTCGAACTTCTTATTGTCGAACTATTCTATACGTCGAAGTAAAAGCAGGGTTCCGAATCATTTGATTTTTTCTATATTACATCATGTTCAAGACATCTCTTTGTCGAACTCTCTTTATGTCGAACATTCCCCCACTGGTCCCTTGAACTTCGAGGTAAAGAGAGTATGTCATATAAAGTCCACTATAAGCAAACAATGGAGCATTCCTTATGATGGTGCGCATTGGTATCATTCATACCTCATTATTGAACACTTGTATTCTTTTGGAAAGGCAGTTAGCTACTCAAATAGAATGTAATCCAGTATTAGTGAAGAACTTCCGTAAATATGGTCATTAACAAATGACACGTCTCAAATCCAACTTAGATAGGTTGAGAGCTATATATGTACTCTGTGATACAGTATATGAAATTGTCTGTTTAAAAAAACATTCTGGGTTGTGGGTTACGGACACTTCCGCCTCCGGAAAATCCCCTCTTACGACAATAGCCCCTAGGACAGAAACCCCTAGAACAGAAACCCATGAATCGCGAACTGCGAACTGCGAACTGACTCCGAACTTCACGGACATTTTTTATCAATACATCCAAACAAGGGATAAGGTCAGGGTTAGAGTAATGAAGACAAATACATCTTTTCGTTGAATCTATCTATCCACAACCCACGAAAAGAGCGATGTACATAGTATGGGTCAGATGCTTACTTTTAATTGAACCATCCTTAATTTGGGTTGAAATGGGTTTTGTCCGGAGGAGTAATTGTCGGAGGGCGAATTATCCAGAGTATGGTTACTTGGTGTAACTGTTTTAACCATCTGGATTAAATATCACC
Organism: Cerastoderma edule; assembly: GCA_947846245.1. Taxonomy (NCBI): domain Eukaryota; kingdom Metazoa; phylum Mollusca; class Bivalvia; order Cardiida; family Cardiidae; genus Cerastoderma; species Cerastoderma edule. The sequence goes on from OX401407.1 coordinate 49,113,148, forward strand.
ATTAAGAAAGCGATAAACTAGACCAAATGCGAAAAAGGGCCTGATAATTCGAATTAAGTACTCTAATAGTCTAACCTCGTAGCCACGCAAGTGTAGAGAACAAGCATCAAACTATTGTAGTGAGCGATTTCTCTTTTGGCGTCGAAAAAATCTTGACAGTTTGCTTCATTAAATCCTTACCAATCAGACACTCTCATATTTTTAAAGAAATGAAAATGAACACACACATACCCAAACACAGAGAAAATGATAAGCGTTAAAAAGTATACATCACAATTTATAAATATCTTAAATCGATATTTTCTTATAGTACTGACACGTCTTACAGTGTCTCATAGGGCAACATGTTATTAGCGTATTTGTTAAGTTTAGCATCTAGTTAAAAAGGTAAAAACCCTTTCCCAAACAACAAATTTTCGACTGTCCCAAATTGAAAGAGTTTGCAGACGACATTTCAAAATGTGATGAAATAGGAAAATAGTTTTCTGATAGGACAAAAAACATTGTATGGAAAGGAAAAATTGCTCGTTTCGAGCAATTTCTCCTTTTCCTACAATGTTTTCTAAATTCTAAAGTTGTCTGCAACAAAATGGTTAAATGTCGTTATTGTTTGGGAAAGGGTTAAACGCCTGGTAACAAAGAGTCAGCATATAATACGTCTTTGTAAAAAGCTTTGACAACATTGAAAGCCGATATTGCAATAGAATATATATACAAAGAAATAAGTTGTATAATAATGGAATAATGTAATGTGTTTCTTTAGTAACCGCGTCTTTTTACGACATCTAATCTTAAAAACGACTTGTAAAAAGTCAAAACATATCAATACATTGATAGTTATCTATGAGATGTGTGTTACTGCGATTTCACGGGAATTATCTCAATTTCCTGACTGATAATTGAAAATTCTCTCTGAAACACCTAAGGGTTAGGGTTTGGGTTATGATATTTGTAATTTCGTCACGAAAAGGGTCGTAGAAAACTTATATACTTTCGTCATGATATACTGTTCAAATTTGATTATTCCGTCTTCTGTTGCATTCATAATGGAGCAATCAGAATACCTTCCTTAACAAAGAATGCATAATAGCGACGTTTAACATTGTAGCCCTAAGAATGCTGGGTAATTTTCTTAAAATAGATTTTAGTGTCGTCTTTTTTTCAAAACCTGAAATTTCTGCTTAACATTGATGAGGAAGGATACTCGGAGTGGCACACAGGTTAGATCACAGGCCAGCCGCCAATTTACTTGGCGGCTGGACTAGATCTAACCTGTTTGCATAAGGATGAAGTCGATTCCAGCACTATGCGGGATAATATCTACAGGAATATGATGGACAATTACATTTCTACGGCATCATAGGTTGTGTTCATCTTTTTTCTGACGTTGAGTCCACAATAAACCGACACGATCAAAGCAACACCTAACATGACCGCCACAATACTCAACACGACTACAGCAATCTTAATATCCTCAAGCGCTTTGTCCGACGCCATCTTGTTCTCACATGCGCTTGCATCTGTTTCCGTTTGGTGCCCCGCCGCCATTTTGAGAGCAACAGTTGGCGCCACTCGGGGCAGGAAGTCGAGCCAGAACGAGGCGCTGGGTTCAGCGTACGCGCTCTTAGACGAGGCCGGGGACAAGTCGGTGGATAATTCGAGATAAGATTTCGTTCGGGAGTCGAACTGCGTCCACACAGGACCATCATCGACAGCGTCTGACGGGGTTGGAAACCTGAAAAGGGAAAAGATGATTGCAGGTAAGACATAGCTACGGGTTGAGAAAATGGCTTCATGCTAGCGAGTGTGAACCTTTTTTACTACTTGACGGATGCTATGATTTATACGCATCTTAGAATCGGATCGATGACTATGCCAGATGATCAAAACGTAGGTATTCCAATATGATTCATGTTATCTTAGATAGCTTGGATCGTCCGTGATAGTCAATGAAACGTGATGAACACAAACACTATAGATTGTAGAGTTGAACCGAAATGTAAAATATCATGATTAGATAAGTCACAGGAAGAGATGAGGAAGGCCTATCAGGATAACGATAAAAGACTCAGAAAAACGTTGTACAAAAAGAGTAATTTCTTCTCAGTGCTCTCTGTATTCTATCATATACAGTCCATTTATGTTTAATAGCTGATGCCAATATTGACCGTTCCCCGAAGCTCTCAATAAGAAATACTACGGTAAAAACCAGCAACGTTAACACTGTTGTTTATAGTGTATTTATGGTGGTGCAAACAAGTTCGATCCAGGCAACCACCAACTAAATTTGCGGCTGGCCTTTTATCTAACTTGTTTGTTATTCTGATTATCTTTCGTCATCAAAATGAAGCAGATATTTAAAATTTTGGAAGGCAGCAACATAAAATTTTATTTTTTTGAGAATTACCCAACATTCTAAGGGTGTACCATACAATATATTAAAATATATTACACTTTGCTATAAGAATCAAACGAAGTCTTAAATTAGTATACTTAAAGGAGAATCAGAACGGAGAAGTATGCGTTATCAACACAGGCAGGGCTGTGATATTTGATGATTTTTCGAATTTAGAAAGTCCCTCCCCCTATCACTTTCATTGGCATCTTTCTTGTGTATTCAGAAACATTCTAGACTTTGGTGTCGTGACGTAACAAAAACGTGATCGGACCGATGCGTTGACGTTGTGATATGGGGCCCCCAGTGTTAAGATCTTATCGAAAAAGGTAAAATACCCATAATCCGCTATTTTGAAACTCATCCTTTCGTCGAATTATCTCAGTCGTTTTCAGTATACATCGGGCTGGGCCGATTAGTTCCAGCCCCAATCCTTGTATGCCGAGAAAGATCGAAGTAATCCGACGAAAGGAAATGTTTCAAAGTGGCGGATTATGGGTTTTCTACCTTAAGTGTAAAATATATCTTGTTACAGTGAGTACATCTATACACATCTTTCCTTGAGAATAGGGATGGCATCTAGTACTGAGTTCTTAATCAGGTATCTTTGTTTTACTTGTTCTTTCTTGCTTTTATTTATATTTTTTTTTTCGATTTGGTTCACGTTACTCGGTTACATATAAGACAGTTGTGCATCTAAAAATGATATGAGCTTACAAGGCTGAAAGAATAAACTTAATACCCAATCGAGGATCATTCAACATCATGCTCGAACGGTGTACCGAAAATTACCATTTTGTTAGATATTTTCCCTGCATACAAAATTATAACAGAATAAGCCATTTTTCCTAATATGCATGGAAAGATTATAATGACTCTATCGAAGTTAAAAGGGATCTCTTATAAGAAATTGAAAAATGATAACTTAGGATTTGACAATAATATTTTGTTGATTTTTCCAACAAAATTAGCAAGTATAAGTAAGATATAAATCATTTACCCTGTTTTAGCGAAATTCGTCCATAATTTGATCATTGTATCCGACAAAGCTAGTTCCTTGGCGGATGGTCGGTAATCCGGGGATACGGAAAGCGCGTTCAGCATCTTCCTGGAAAACCCAAATACAAACTCCACCTCATCTCCGTGATTCGCTTCCGCCACCCACGTGGGAGATACGTATTTCGGAAACGTAAGACTCGGCTTGGTCAGAAACTCGTAAACAAACGTGGTTGCCATCGTGTTCAAATCGCTGTGTAACATAGCCGTCATGAGGTTTGGGATTTTGAACATGTAATCCGTTGTCAGCTTCAATAGCATGTTTCGTAGTGTGTTCTCGTCTTGGCCTTTAATCACGTCCGAGTACCGCATGAAGACAGCATCACGAGCTAGTTCCGATAGGGACGTACCGTAAATCTGTTTTAACACGCTTGGGATTACCTTCTCTTTAAACAGTTTCTCAGTGATGTTGAAGTTATCCACGTCACTGACCATGAGCAGGGCTTTCCACATGAACGAGATATAAATAGCCCCCTCCATACTGTTCCCGCCTATTAATAGATCGAGGGAACCGAAGAACTCTCGAATGTCAGCGTACTTCTCCACCGACTTGTCAAGCATGATTCTTGGATCGTCCTTTATGAAATCTCCATCAAACACCGGCCCAAATGGGATTTGGTAAAACGACATATGCAGCGACGATAGGATGGTGCTTTCGTCTTTTCTTCTAAGACACGTGACAAGATCATATGACGTCACCGATGAACAGCCGATCATGTGACCTATGGTATGGAAGTTGATATCATGTATGGCGGGCCCAGTGTACAGTGATCCGAAGTTGATAGCCGTGCCGCTCTCAGCGATCACGCGGTGTATGAGGCCCTTGTTTCCCAAATACATAGCTTGGTAAATCGCACTGATGGCACCAACAGATTGTCCGATTAATGTAATACTGTCTGGATTGCCGCCGAAGCTGGCGATGTTTTTGTTCACCCACTGAAGGGCTAGATGCTGATCCCAAAGACCATAATTCCCAAGGGCTGTGTCGTCATTTGTCGACAGAAACCCGAAGATTGATAATCTATAGTTTATCGTCACAACTATGATGTCACCAAAGTAACTTAATACGTCACCCACATAGAAGTTGGCGGCGCCCGTGACGAAGGCCCCGCCATGAATGTAAACAAGCACAGACAGGCTGTCATGTCGCTCGGGTCGGTGCGGTGTGTATATATTAAGGTTCAGACAGTCCTCCGATATTGTGTAATGGTCTGTGGGAACGATCTTGAGCCCCGCCTGCGGACATATCGGTCCATCTTGAGTGGCGTTAAACGGTAACCGGAATGACTGCTTTACTTCCGGTTTCTTGAATCGAAGTTCCCCTTCCGGTGCTACTGCGTAAGGTATACCAAGAAACTCGCGCACAAAACCTCTACTCTTCGGAACTGGCACTTCATGGATCTTTCCGATTATTTCGCCAACAGGTGCCTTTATCCGGATAATTTCTGAATGACAGCCGATATTGTTTCTAGTGATTGCCCAACACAGGGCTATAAACATTGATATGTACATCGTTATTCCTTTGAATAGAAGTTCTTGAAGAAGTAGAAAACCGCTCCCAGTGAGATGAATGTTTTGGATTAAGTCAACCACAATTATTGCGCTTCCGATTACTTAGACATTATGTAATCCATTTGATATTTTTTTATTCTCTTCAGTGATCAAAGATTCACCGACAATACGCACATGTTTTGGATATTGAGTTTCAAGAGATAGTTCAAGAAGTTTTATATATAATTAGTAAAATGATACTTCACCCAGTTGGTCTATTCATCATGTTTAATAAGATATCCGTATTTATATGGTCATCTCACTCGGTTATGATATAAAGATGCACATAGTTTTAGAGGTCCAAGCCGTTGCGACTTAGTAGTTAATTGAATTGATTAAACATTTTTAAATCACTGTAAATTGTTAAACGCCGTCTTTCACTTATGTCAACTGACATTTCTAAAAAAGATATTGTCTAACTTGTATAATGTGACATCTCAGAATGCAGTTTAATTCTTTAGACACACCAAAAAGCTAAGTAAAAAACCCACATGTCTGTTATTTTAACATGACTTTAGCGATATCCATATGTTTGTCCAAACCATTTGAAAACATTCACATTTAAACTCCTTCATACAACCTAGCCAGTAAGCATCTCGACCGTCATCCCAATTTGGACCTCAAACCAAGTAGAATGAATTCACGATACGTCGGGGCCAATCACTTCTCCCGTTACTACAGCAACCGCTGCATGGTAACCGATACAGTACGGTAACTAAAGAAGGCATCACTTAAACTATTTGAATGGATAGTTTTCTTCGACAAGAATTTGCTTATTTGTTACCAATAATCTGTCTTAAATCTTTTTCTTATTTTGTTTTGTTTAAATATATTTCATTTCACTATATGAATGAATTCAGACTATTCGGTTAGGTTATGTTTAAGATTGGACGTTGGTATTATGTTATGGATTTCATAAATTCGTCATTTAGATTCTGACTTGCATGAATTTATTTTCTACCAAGGCATGACATGTGTAACGTTAACACAGTATATCAACTCTCGAAATGTTAAACGAAAACAGAGAGATTGAAATAAATCTCTTAAGGTTGAATACCCATAATCAGCGATTTCGAAACTCATTCTATAATCAGATTACTTCGGAATATCTCGGTATACATAGGTCTGGGTCGGAGCTATTCGGATAAAATCGAATATTAGAATCTACCGCATATAAACTGGACATACTTAGATAAATCGACCCTTCTTGAATTAATCATGTTTTCCTTTCTTTAGCAAGGTTTAATTGTATACCACAATTAATCCAAAAGCGTATATTTTCAACGACATTTTAATTTGACTTTCAAATTTTCTCACAACAGTGAACAAGCACCTTTGAGGTACAATGATTCTGGTAATCATGATAAGCAAATTATCTTTTATCACAACGTTTCTAAATACCGTCTTCTATGACAGATGGCAGATGTCTGAAATCACTTGTAAAATATAAAGGCTTATACCAGCTTAACTCGACATGTCGATTATCAAACTATGTTTACCAATTACCAAACAATAACGATATTTGACCTTGTTTTTGCAGAAGCCTCTGAAAACATGGTGGGAAAAGGAGATAATGCTCTTAACGAGCAATTTTTCCTTTTACCACAATGTTTATTGCCCTATCAGAAGATTAACTTTAGATTTCATCACATATTGAAATGTCGTCTGCAAACTCTTTCAATTTTGGACAGTCGGAAATTTGGTGTTTGGTAAAGGGTTAATCGAATATCGATAAACATCCATAGGGGTTGATTGTGCCTAGTTAGTTTAAACATATATTATCGCCAATTTAAAAAACATATGAAATACAATACACAACATTGGTTAGTAGACATATTATGCAATTTAGCAAAAGGGTCTGGCCTCAAGTTCTCACAACTTAGAAACGGCCATTCTACTCTCAAAACTTAGAAACGGCCATTCTACTTTGTATTTGCACAATCATAGTGCTCTTAACCTTCCGTTTCTTTACAGAATAGATGTAATAAAGTAACAGTGTGAACACTCATCCCAGTTATGTATTATTATTATGTACTGTAAATTTCAAATGACAATGAATATTTTCTATGAAATGGAAAATGAAATGAAATGGAACAAGAAGAATGAGTAACGAAGAACAAATAACATAGTAAAATGTGTTTATCTATTCAAACGTTGTCTATTAAATATAATTCATTAAAGACAATGTATCTTTTCGATGAAATGGAAAATAAAATGAAATGGAGAGGAAGAAAGAGTAAGGAAGAACAAATAAGATAGTAAAATGCTATTTAGAAAATGTCATCAGGTTTAACCCATTACCAAACAATAACGACATTTCAACAGTTTGTTGCAGACGTCTCTGGAAAACATTGTGGGAAAAGGAGAATCTGCTCTTAACGAGCAATTTCTCCTTTTCCCACAATGTTTTCTGCCTCACCAGATTATTGTTTTTCAATTTCATCACATTTTGAAAAAGCGTCTGCAAACCTTTTCAATTTGGGACAAACGAAAATTTGGTGAAGGGTTAAAGGATGGTTTGCCTAGTTTGTGTAAAGGATCGAGAACCGGTTTCCTGCTAGCCTAGGTCAAAGCACCTGTCACAAACAGGCTGAGCTGGGCACGCGTCTCGCTTACAGAGTATGGTGTGGATTGAATAGGCAGTCTGGAGATGTAATCGGTAATGCTAATATCTCTGCACGAATGTAATACCTTCTACACATGGTACTGTATTGAAATATCTGCAACAGTGTTAGTATGCCAAACTCTATAATAAATCTACGACTGGCATGTGCAACATACAAATGTATCCAACACGAAAGTAAGAGAATCGCACATGATACGTGTATTTGTAAATATGATTGGGTAAAGGTTTCTTCAATGTTCCTTTTTTCACAACCTATTTAATAGGCCGTCTAGAGGTATAATCGGTAATGCTAATACCTCTGCACGAATGTAATACCTTCTACACATGGTACTGTATTGAAATATCTGAAAATGTGCGAGTACACCAAACTCTAGAATCCATCTAGTCTGATATGCACAACATACTTATGTATCCATCACGAAAGCTAAAGATTCGCACATGATATGTGTATTTGTAAATATGAATAGGTAAAGGTTTCTGCAATGTTCCTTTTTTCACAACCTATAAAATAGGCAACCTGGAGGTATAATCGGTAATGCTTATATCTCTGCACGAATGTAATACCTTCTACACAGTGTTGTGTATTGAAATATCTGAAAATGTGCGAGAACACCAAACTCTAGAATCCATCTAGTCTGATATGCACAACATACTTATGTATCCATCACGAAAGCTAAAGATTCGCACATGATATGTGTATTTGTAAATATGATTAGGTAAAGGTTTCTTCAATGTTCATTTTTTCACAACCTATTTAATAGGCCGTCTAGAGGCATAATCGGTAATGCTTATATATCTGCACGAATGTAATACCTTCTAAACAGTGTTGTGTACTGAAATATCTGAAAATGTGCGAGTACACCAAACTCTAGAATCCATCTAGTCTGATATGCACAACATACTTATGTGTCCATCACGAAAGCTAAAGATTCGCACATGATATGTGTATTTGTAAATATGATTAGGTAAAGGTTTCTTCAATGTTCATTTTTTCACAACCTATAAAATAGGCAGTCTGGAGGTATAATCGGTAATGCTTATATCTCTGCACGAATGTAATACCTTCTACACATGGTACTGTATTGAAATATCTGCAAATGTACGAGTACGCCAACCTCTAGAATCCATCTACGACTGGTATATGCAACATACAAATTTATTCAACACGAAAGTAAGAGAATCGCACATGATATATGCATTTGTAAATAAGATTGGGTAAAGGTTTCTTCAATGCTATTATCAACATCTTCATTTTTTACAACCTTTTGATTGAAATAAAATTGCATGTTGAGTGCCTCCTTTAACCCAATACCAAACAATAACGAAATTTGACCAGTTTGTTGCAGACGATGGAACTATGACTATGGAACACATTGTGGGAAAAGGAGAAATTGCTCTCTCTCTCTCTCTCTCTCTCTCTCTCTCTCTCTCTCTCTCTCTCTCTCTCTCTCTCTCTCTCTCTCTCTCTCTCTCTCTCTCTCTCTCTCTCTCTCTCTCTCTCTCTCTCTCTCTCTCTCTCTCTCTCTCTCTCTCTCTCTCTCTCTCTCTCTCTCTCTCTCTCTCTCTCTCTCTCTCTCTCTCTCTCTCTCTCTCTCTCTCTCTCTCTCTCTTTCTCTCTCTTTCTTTCTCTCTCTCTCTTTCTCCTCTCTCTCTCTCTCTCTCTCTCTCTCTCTCTTTCTCCTCTCTCTTTCTCCTCTCTCTCTCCCTTTTATCAAAGACATGGTCTGGACAAGGGTTTAATAGGACGCTATCTATATATAGATATAGGATAGGCCTGTGTATTGACATAATAAGATGTGTTATCAAATATTCGACATGCGCAGTATGCAGTTTCGTTTCGGGTTATTTAACTTTAGAGGGTAAAATGGCGAATGCTTCGCCAGACTATTCCCAAAATGCCTGTTCAGATGACGGCGACATAGGAGCAGCTACACACTTTGTAGTCGCAGCCATAGACTTTGGGACGACTTATTCGGGGTACGCTTACGCCTTAACGAAGGATTTCGAAGAACAAAAGGTAGGTCCGGGCTTGCTTTCGAGTGTAATTTAAAACCTTTCTCGTTGATATTAAAAGCTTCGGTTTTGATTCATCCAATTACCTCCAATGGGATCAGAAACTGGTTCAAACTAAGGGGTTTGACTCAATCCCTTGATTGGTCCTAAAATGCTTTTTAAAGTCTTTTGAATAAGCATATCTACCTATACTATACTATACTTCATTTACCCCGTAGTAATTCAATATACCCGGGTACACATGAACTGTATCTACCCCCGTTGTTAGTAGTTCAATATACGGGGGTACATGTATACTGTATTTACCCAGTAGTAGTTCAACATACCCGGGTACACATAGCCTGTATTTACCCCCGTAGTAGTTAAACATACCCGGGTACATGTATACTGTATTTACCCCGTAGTAGTTCAACATACCCGGGTACACATATACTGTATTTACCCCGTAGTAGTTCAACATACCCGGGTACACATATACTGTATTTACCCCGTAGTAGTTCATCATACCCGGGTACACATATACTGTATTTACCCCGTAGTAGTTCAACATACCCGGGTACACATATACTGTATTTACCCCGTAGTAGTTCAACGTACCCGGGTACACATATACTGTATTTACCCCGTAGTAGTTCAATATACCCGGGTACACATATACTGTATTAGCCCCGTAGTAGTTCAATAGACCCGGGTACACATATACTGTATTTACCCCGTAGTAGTTCAACATACCCGGGTACACATATACTGTATTACCCCGTAGTGGTTCAACATACCCGGGTACACATATACTGTATTTACCCCGTAGTAGTTCATCATACCCGGGTACACATAAACTGTATTTACCCCGTAGTAGTTCAACATACACGGGTACATGTATATTGTATTTACCCCGTAGTTAGTAGTTCAACATACCCGGGTACACATATACTGTATTTACCCCGTAGTAGTTCAACATACCCGGGGACACATATACTGTATTTACCCCGTAGTAATTCAACATACCCTGGTACACATATACTGTATTTATCCCGTAGTACGTCAAAATACCCGGGGACACATATACTGTATTTACCCCGTAGTAGTTCAACATACCCTGGTACACATCTACTGTATTTATCCCGTAGTACGTACCCGGGGACACATAACTGTATTTACCCCGTAGTAGTTCAACATACCCTGGTACACATATACTGTATTTATCCCGTAGTACTTCAACATACCCGGGGACACATATACTGTATTTACCCCGTAGTAGTTCAGTATACTCGGGTACACATATACTGTATTTATCCCGTAGTACTTCAATATACCCGGGGACACATATACTGTATTTACCCCGTAGTAGTTCAGTATACTCGGGTACACATATACTGTATTTATCCCGTAGTACTTCAATATACCCGGGGACACATATACTGTATTTACCCCGTAGTAGTTCAGTATACTCGGGTACACATATACTGTATTTATCCCGTAGTACTTCAATATACCCGGGGACACATATACTGTATTTACCCCGTAGTAGTTCAGTATACTCGGGTACACATATACTGTATTTATCCCGTAGTACTTCAATATACCCGGGGACACATATACTGTATTTACCCCGTAGTAGTTCAGTATACTCGGGTACACATATACTGTATTTATCCCGTAGTACTTCAATATACCCGGGGACACATATACTGTATTTACCCCGTAGTAGTTCAGTATACTCGGGTACACATATACTGTATTTATCCCGTAGTACTTCAATATACCCGGGGACACATATACTGTATTTACCCCGTAGTAGTTCAGTATACTCGGGTACACATATACTGTATTTATCCCGTAGTACTTCAATATACCCGGGGACACATATACTGTATTTACCCCGTAGTAGTTCAGTATACTCGGGTACACATATACTGTATTTATCCCGTAGTACTTCAATATACCCGGGGACACATATACTATATTTACCACATAGTAGTTTAGTATACCCGGGTACACATATACTGTATTTATCCCGTAGTACGTCAATATACCCGGGTACACATATACTGTATTTATCCCGTAGTACGTCAATATACCCGGGTACACATATACTGTATTTACCCCGTAGTACGTCAATATACCCGGGGACACATTATTGAACCAGCGTTTTATTCTTTCCAAGAATCGATTAATGTGTTCTTAATCAAAACCCTAAAGTTGTATGATTTTTCTTTAGATTATGCATGTGGGTCAATTTATTGTCAATGCTGATTCCAATTATACCACAGATTATAGGTGTGTCATGTTGAAGTAAATGTTTATTACTGATTGTCCTACAGATTATGAAGGTGTGCGAATAGGCTGTAAATGTTATTTAATGATTTTCCCACAAATCGTACAGCTGTGTCAGTTTCATAAGTTCAAAGGTTTCATATATTTGTCTATCATATTAAACATGTTAAAAGTATGCTGAAACTATTTATAAACGATTATTTCACGTATCAATTATTTTCGACAGTATGCTGTAAAGGTTTATACCGTTTGTTTCGCAGTTAACATGTTCGACAATATGCTGTGAAAGTGTTTTACCGATTGTCCCATGCATTAAACATGTTTGACAGTTTGTTGTAAACATTTATAAACGATTATTCAACAAATTAAACATGTTTGACGGTATGCTGTGAATGTTTATTACCGATTGTCCCACATATTAAACATGTTTGACAGTATGCTGTGAAAGTGTACTACCGATTGTCCCATATATTAAACATGTTTGACAGTATGCTGTGAAAGTGTACTACCGATTGTCCCATATATTAAACATGTTTGACAATATGCTGTGAAAGTGTACTACCGATTGTCCCATATATTAAACATGTTTGACAGTATGCTGTGAAAGTGTACTACCGATTGTCCCATATATTAAACATGTTTGACAGTATGCTGTGAAAGTGTGCTACCGATTGTCCCATATATTAAACATGTTTGACAGTATGCTGTGAAAGTGTACTACCGATTGTCCCATATATTAAACATGTTTGACAGTATGCTGTGAAAGTGTACTACCGATTGTCCCATATATTAAACATGTTTGACAATATGCTGTGAAAGTGTACTACCGATTGTCCCATATATTAAACATGTTTGACAGTATGCTGTGAAAGTGTACTACCGATTGTCCCATATATTAAACATGTTTGACAGTATGCTGTGAAAGTGTGCTACCGATTGTCCCATATATTAAACATGTTTGACAGTATGCTGTGAAAGTGTACTACCGATTGTCCCATATATTAAACATGTTTGACAGTATGCTGTGAAAGTGTACTACCGATTGTCCCATATATTAAACATGTTTGACAATATGCTGTGAAAGTGTACTACCGATTGTTCCATATATTAAACATGTTTGACAGTATGCTGTGAAAGTGTACTACCGATTGTCCCATATATTAAACATGTTTGACAGTATGCTGTGAAAGTGTACTACCGATTGTCCCATATATTAAACATGTTTGACAGTATGCTGTGAAAGTGTACTACCGATTGTCCCATATATTAAACATGTTTGACAATATGCTGTGAAAGTGTACTACCGATTGTCCCATATATTAAACATGTTTGACAGTATGCTGTTAAAGTGTATTACCAATTGTCCCACAGATTAAAAATGTTTGACAATATGCTGTGAAAGTGTACTACCGATTGTCCCATATATCAAACATGTTTGACAGTATGCTGTGAAAGTGTATTACCGATTGTCCCATATATTAAAAATGTTTGACAGTATGCTGTGAAAGTGTATTACCGATTGTCCCACATATTTGAAATGTTTGACAATATGCTGCGAAAGTGTATTACCGATTGTCCCATATATTAAACATGTTTTACAGTATTTTGTGAAAGTGTATCACCAATTGTCCAATATATTAAACATGTTTGACAGTATGCGGTGAAAGTGTATTACCAATTGTCCCATATATTAAACATGTTTGACAATATGCTGTGAAAGTGTACTACCGATTGTTCCATATATTGAACATGTTTGACAATATGCTGTGAAAGTGTATTACCAATTGTCCCATATATTAAACATGTTTAACAGTATTTTGTGAAAGTCTATCACCAATTGTCCCATATATCAAACATGTTTGACAGTATGCTGTGAAAGTGTATTACCAATTGTCCCATATATTAAACATGTTTGACAATATGCTGGGAAAGTGTATACCACTTGTCCCATATAATAACATGTTTGACAAAATGCTGTGAAAGTGTATTACCGCTTGTCCCATATATCAAACATGTCTTACAGTATGCTGTGATAGTGTATTACCGATTGTCCCGTATATTAAACATGTTTGACAGTATGCTGTGAAAGTGTATTACCGATTGTCCCATATATTAAACATGTTTGACAATATGCTGTGAAAGTGTACTACCGATTGTCCCATATATTGAACATGTTTGACAATATGCTGTGAACATGTATTACCGCATGTCCCACAGATGATAAGAGTGTATCAGTGCGTTGAGAACTATCCAATATGAGTATTTCGTTGCAGATTTTGGCTAATCACAGCTGGACTGGAGAGACCATGGTGACCGAGAAAGCTCCAACAGTAGTGCTATTTGACAAAAAAGGAAAGTTTCATTCGTTCGGATATGAAGTAATTGATCGTTTCTTTTCGCACTTAATCATTTTATAAGATAGATGAAAAAAATGTAAATAAAAAAAGCTCGGTACATATACTTCACTTCTTGTCGTTAAATCTGTTTTTGGTGACTTTTGCAAGAAAAAATATGAAAAGATAAAAAAAAAAAGACTACTGCTAAACATTGTTCGACCGTTTCTCTGTTGAACATTTTATGTCTCGACTAAGATATCGATAATCTTATGTGGGACCTACGTTGTCCCATGTACCATCGTTTCTCAAGTATCAAACTTTGATAACCACCACATTACGTTGACCCGACGTTCAGATAATTAATACCCAGCCGTATACAAATACATGCATTATGTATTTCTTTATACAATATAATGATAGTTCAATGGATGTGATCGATTCCTGTGAATAAAGCATACTCCTTATTTCATCCAGTATTGTATACATTATATATGGGGATATTTGACAATTAAGTTGAATTTTGTTAGCAATAAAGTACAAATCGGGCAACATAAAGAACAAAATATTTCGTAATGGGAAATAAATATTTGAGCTATTCATTTATGTTCATGATTATGGGATAGAACTGATGCTATTTCAATCATTATTTGAATGCATATATTTTACGTACATAGCAAAAGTAGGAATTTGATTGGTCACTGAACGTGATCAATTCCTTGAGATTTAACCATAACATACCATACACTTTATTTCACCCAATAATATTTACATAATACATGGTAATATATATGATGATTAAGTTGCAATTTGATAACAATACAGTACAAATGTTACAGTTTTAAAGAAAAGTATTTCGTAATGGGAAACACATTTGAGAGCTATTCAATTATGTTCATGATAATGGGGGAGGACTGATAAATGGAAACTATTTCAATCATTTTTTGAATGCATATATGCTATGTACATAACAAAAGTAGGCAGGTCGTGATATGCAACCGTGTATATTTGCTAGTATAAGAATATCTTAAATAGGAAGAATGTATCAAACCTCAATATATATGTATAAACGTATCCTAATGTATATAAACCAACATATCTGATGTATCACGATCTTTCACACAAGGGGTATCTGAATACATATCTAAATTATCCAAACGAGTTGTTTATTTGATTGTTGATTAAAACAAAATCTATGTTCAGCCAACCATTAATCATTGACTCTCAATTACAGGCCGAAAAGGCATACAGCGGGTTGGCCGATGATAATGAGCACGAAGGGTGGCAGTATTTTCGACGGTTCAAAATGGTGCTGAACAAGACTATAGTAAGAGATGATTTGCCTTTTATCATAACTTCTCGGGCATGTCTGTGACCTGAGAATTATAACTAGTATATGAGTGTAAGATTACAAATTCCGGGTGTAAAACCCATTTGCTATAAGCGTCAATGTTGAGTAGTTCAATGTTAATGGAATTGTTAAATATCATTTAAAGCCATTATTGTTGGTCAGTAACTCATTGAAAATAGTGAACCATTTTTGTTTTTTGATCAAATTAGTCGGCTGTTTTTACTCTCTGAAGAGTAGACATTGAAAGGAAAATTAGATCCTTTTGAAAACTTAAAAGTGTACCTACAGTCATTTAACGTATATCTTAATCTAAAAGCGTGACGTTGCTTTTGAGATATACGGTTCATCAACTGAACATACTTAGATAAACTTACGTTTCATTAAATAACCATGGTTTCGATAGCTACTTTTAATTGTTTATCGAGCAAAAATACAAAAACCGGACTGATTAAAGACATTTTAACTTTTAAATTTTCTCATCTTTGAACCAGTACCTTTAAAATACACAAACGTACAGTGCTTATCATTTACTGTACTGATTGAATTCTAGAGACCTACAAGGGGTATGCTTCTGGCAGACGATCGAGGCAATACTAAACCAGCTTTGGAAGTATTTAGTGCTGCAATTGGGTACCTTAAAAAGCATTTAATGGACACATTGCAAAGCAGGCTCGGTGGCGCTATGAAAGATGCTGATATATATTGGATACTAACAGTTCCAGCCATATGGAATGACGGGGCCAAACAGTTCATGGCTGAAGCTGCTACAAAGGTTCGTGGGCCCAAAAATATCTGACACCCAAGTTTGCCAAATTATGTGTTTGTAGGATTGTTGGCATAGGATAGGGGTTGAAGAAGAATGAATCATTAATTTTTCTTCAGCTATTGAATGAGCAAATTCAAAATTACGAATACATATCTTCGATTATGTAAATTTGTGATACACCAATAATTTCAAAAATACACATCTACATAGATATAATTGTGTATGTTTTGATTTTTTCAAAAGTGTTTTATATATACGTTTCCCCTCCCAATCCGTTGCTTAGTGGTTAATGAACAGAACTTTAACTCACAAGGTCCCTATCTGTGTAGATTCAAATCCCGGTGATGGCATATGTATTTTCATAAGTATTGCCGGTGTTTCTACACGGCTTGACCAACCCTTATGGATAGTACAGTGTGTGGTCTCCCTCCATTACTAATCTCGTATCATTATCGCTTTGTCTATTTCTGACCAAACAATTGAGGTCACTTTATTACGAAGTATACAAAAGATTACATAACCTTTTCCGTTTAATTCAGGCTGGAATACCGCAGAATCAATTTGCACTTGCACTAGAACCCGAATGTGCGGCCATATTTTGTAAAGAGACAGCTGTCTACAAACAGAATACCCAACAGACGGATGTCACCAAGTTTGCAACAGGGTCACAATATATGATAGTGGACATGGGAGGTACGCCATTTATATCGTTCGGAACAGTTTATGAACTATTTCAGAATTAATGCTCTCTATATGTTAGAATATGAAGACCCTCGTATTGAAAGCAAACTGATCAACTGTTTTTATTTTCTATACCTGATCGACCTCTTCATGAACTACTTCATACATTCCATTTAATAGTTTTAAGGTTCACCTCACGAAAAGGCATAAAGACCTTCACATTGAAAGGATACATGGCAGTTGCTTTAATTAATTTTTACGGAAAAAAAGGTCTCCTCTCTCCTAGGGTCTGAATAAACCCTATAGGGTGTTATTTCTTGTTTAAGGTGGTACCGTCGATATAACAGCGCATGAGATCGACAACAAACGAAATCTAAAAGAGTTATATCCGCCCACAGGGGGACCATGGGGTGGAATGTTAGTGGACGAGGCGTTTTATTGCCTACTCGAGAAATTGTTTACCCACGACGTCATGCAAGCTTTCAAATCAGAGCACAAAGAAGACGAGATGAGTTTAAATGGAGCATTAGAATTGAAGAAACGAGCTCAAAATACATCGAGCGAATCGAATACTGTAAAAATACAGTTTCCGTTATCACTTATTATTCTATTCAAGGAAAAAATGAACGAATCATTTGAGTCATCATTACGGAAAAGCAAAGTGGCAAACAAGCCGACAGTTAAAATGGACAAATTCTTCTTTAGTGAGGAAGTATTCGCTAGTTTTTTTGAAAATTCCATAAAGAATACATTGGCACATCTAAGAGAACTCCTGGCTAAGACAGAATTGGTCGGCATCGAGACATTGATGCTGGTCGGAGGGTTTGCAGAATCGGAGAGAGTAAAACGTGCGATAACCAATGAATTCCCCAGGAAACGAGTTATAACACCAGACGGCGCTGGTCTATCTATAGTCAAAGGTAATACTAAGGCATTTTTAACAAAGCATAATAGGTTCAAAACATTCAGTAGGTAAGTCGTTCTTAGTTATAAGCAAGCCATCCTCAAACATATCTTACAGTAGTTTGATTTCTATCAGTTGTTTTAGTTAAGATAGATAGGAGGCGACAAACACTCTGTTTAGTTATTTCACACATGACAACGATTAAAATGGACCATCTCAGAGATTTGTGCGCATGGATAACAACGTTAAAATTTAATATGTACAATAGTTGTCACTAAACCAAATACCATTTCAATTTGTTTTCCTAAAAGCATACTAGCGCTCAGAAAAAACTGCAAAATTGGGTAATATGAGTTATGGATTATGAAAGAATATGTTGAAACATAGTGGAAAACCACAGGATCATGACAAAATAACTTCAGCATTATTTATTATCTACTTTTCGAAGTGATTTTTATAAATTTAGTGCTCACCAATTTAACGTCATTGTTTACATTCGGGTAACATCTAAAATAGCGAGGAGCACTCGGATTAATCAGTGGCGATCACACGGTAAGAAAAACAATATGAAACGCATAAAAAGACTGTCATTTATCCATTATTAACAACGTGAACATTCAAAATGGAGAATTCCTTTGGGTTTTATTGGTTCCCAACGTTTCTCGACTGACCTCGTTTTATCGCTAATTGTAAACAAACCTGATAGTATTCACTCTTTTAGAAACATCATGTTATAGTCTAAATTCTTTTGTAAAAGGGAATTTAAACCACTTTTAAGTTAAATTTCAATTATACTAGAACTTTCACGAATTAAGTGTAAATGAGCACAAGTATGACTTTAAGTTGCTAAAATCCCATGTTTGCGTAATATAATGAGAAGTGACAGCGTTTCTATTGACAAGCCTATTTATAGATAAAAGCAGGAATTCTTTCTTCAAGCACTTTCCTAGTGTAACGAGACAAGAGTGGTCAGACGTTTTCAATGACCCACGTGACAATGGTATCTAAACATAAAACCTCCTATTCTAGGTTTAGATCGTTGTTTACGAAAAACTTGTTTTCACGTTTGCAACTTCTGCAATATAAAGGTTCTTTATTTTTTTCTGTACAGTTATGAACGTTATTGGAAAACTGACAATCTAGTTTTATGTTACTTTACAAATCATTGTTGTAATTTTTTCGATAGAAGACAACTTAATTTAATAAGTTAAAATCCCAATCTGTCCCGTGCCCAAAACTATTATCTCGTTTTATAAACTTACTTTATAACGGCTTACATTCTGGATTTAACGAAATAACACTCATCGTAACGAGTAAGTAATACTTTACAACACGAAATTTAATTTATTGAAACGTTAACCTTTCAAGATCGTTGTCAATACAAATACATATGTTATCGTATGGGATGGGTATGTCATTAAATATGCTCATAAGTACACAAAAGTTGCATCAAAATAGCAAAAACAACGAAAAAAATGTTTAAATGAGATTGGTTAATTTGGGTAAGCGTTTCTTAAAGAGTCTGTTGTTCTACAAAATAGCTATTTCTTCTCATTTTGATAAGAGTACTTGTTTGAAGTAGCTAGATAGGTGGGTTAGTGGGGTGATTTTAAATCGGTATTATACGACTGGGTTTATTATAAACTGATAGTAAAGTCATAAGTGGCGTGTTTTGGAATACGAAAATGTCAGTGTTTCGAAATATTCAACTGGGTTCCGCTTTACTAAACAACTCGTACAATATTGCAATGTGACACGTCATTGGAAGCGTCTCGGAGAGACGATTTCAATGCTGTGACACTTTGTCCAATATTGAAATAAGAGGAATCGTTGTTTTAGACTTACGCAAATCTTAAGCGTAAACTGTTTAGTAAAACGGTACCCTGAATTTGTGCGGGCGTCTATTCCAGGTGCTGTGATGTTTGGCTTCACCTCATCAAAACTCAATCTCTTTCGTTCCAGGAGAAAAATGCATAATCCAGGTAAATGCAAGGGTGTTTCAATAAGAGCAATAAAATCAAAACTAACAAAGACATTCAAAAGTTTGTGTATTGAAATCAATCAGAATTTTAGTCAAGATTTAAGATCTTTTATTGACTTAAATTATATACGCGTAGATGCATTTAGTCTTACATATATTTTAGATAATTGAATAACCTAGCCAATAAACGGTTAGTTGCCGGAGAAATCAGCAAGGTGTGTAAGATACATGTACAGTGTACCATGATAGATCTTTGTAGAATGGCAAAAACTGTACTGCTTTTTTCTTAGACCATGTGGTCCAAATAAGAGGGCATACCTTGGAATTTTCTATGCAGTATCTTAGAAAAATGAATACCAACAACAAAGGATTTAAAGACGCAATAAAGAAAAGGCTGGGGTGTAGGTCTCTTAATTCTACCTCTGTTAACCCATTACCAAACAATAAAGACATTTGACCCGTTTGTTGCAGACGACACTGGAAAAAATGTGGGAACAGGAAGAATTGCTCTTAACGAGCAATTTCTCCTTTTTTCACAATTTTTTTCCCCTACCAGTAGATTATTTTTTTAATTTCATCCAATTTTGAAATGTCGTCTGCAAATTCTTTCAATTTGGGACAGTTGAAAACTTGGTGTTTGGTAAAGGATTAATGGACTACCGAATTGCCAAAATATGCAAACATCTAATAAAACTATAAAAATCGCACTCAAAAAGCCACGAAAAGAAATCCAAAAATTGTTAGAGTGATTGTGAAAAGGATAAAATTTGTTTCAATGAACATGGTTATGTTTTATTCATTGCGTTCCCACGGCCATTTAAGTCTGTTTACTATGGATATGGTTCTACGTTCGCTCAAAATAAGGTCGAATCAGTTATGAATTTTCACGACGGCTAGTCTGCTGGGTGACTAACAGATTGTTGATAGTTTAATCCGTCTTGACAGATCGTTATTAACAGTTAAGTAATGAACGTACCGCCGTTTGTTATGAGGCTGGTAGTGTAATCAAACCGAAATATTGTTGATACGTTGTAAAACCCCAATAAAAAAAATAGAAATCAATAAAGTACACACGTATGTAGACCGAATTCAATCTGCTCTATAGACAGTGCTGTTAGAGCGACTTCGTTAGAATCCATAGACCTTTCAACAATCTAATACTATTACAAACACATATACACGAATACCATAATTTCCTTTTCAATGCTTCTTGCATTTGAATGGTATCCAATCTGGCCGCCTCATCTCTTTTGTTTCATCTGTGAACTTCGCTTTGTTTCTTTTTTTTATTTTGCTTTTTCCTAAACAATGGTCTCCATTGTTTTATATATGCAATTTTCAGTATTTGTTTACTTTGTTTTAGCGTCAACATACCGTATTTACACGTGTATAAGCTCTCGAAAGTTGCCTTATACTTACGGTAAGTTCTTTTTGCACCCTTTTTTACAAAAAACCTAAACCTCAAATTTATTAAAAACTAGATATTGTCAATTTTTGTTTGAAATCCATACTTATTGCTAGTTTAGTCTCGGTAAAACTAAATAAAGATTATTTATATATATTGTTTAATGATCAGTCGCATTTTGAAGGATCGGTCTTTTAGAAATTGAGGACAATTGTAATAAATGATCAAATAATTGGTATAAAGTAGTGACCAGTTTAATTAAGACGAAGGAAGATCCCGAATAGCAAATGAGAAATCAGCATCTGTGTTAACCCTTTCTCAAACAATAACGACCTTTGACTTCTTTGTTGCAGACGACTTTAGAAAACATTGAGGGAAAAGGAGAAATTGCTCGTAACGAGCAATTTTTCCTTTTCCCACAAGGTTTTCTGCTCTTTCTGAAGAATGTTTTTCAATTTCATCACATTTTGAAATGTCGTCTGCAAACTCTTTCAATTCGGGACAGTCGAAAAAGTGCTGTTAGGGAAAGTGTTAAAAGGAACCTAACAGGCTGGCATGGAGCAGTAATCCAATCCGAACTTCTCGGTTATGTCAACATGCCTGTCGGAAATTGCCGAAGAGTTCCGATTGGAGACAATCTCCTCCTTACACTGTGTTTTCATTGGATGAACCCGATTAATTCAGATTGCTCCTAAGGTCGTCGTTATTTTTTCAATTCATATACATGTGGGTCGAAAAGAGTATAAGACTATGCACAGTTGCTTGATACACATCTCCATAACATCACTGTTTAAATACTTTATACTTTACTTATACTAAATAATCTATTATTTTGTTTAAAGAATAACTAATTTGGTCATTATATAGACACCTATGCAACCATTGGTGCCAGTTCAGTGAAAAGAAACAATTTCTATGTATACGTAATGAAACACATCGTGTCTGTCCATCCATAGGCATCTCCGCTGCCATTCCTTTCGACAAACGGTCCCATCCTTTAGAAAAGAAGATGGTTCGATATGGCGTAGAGAAGTGCGAAGACGTCTTCAAGGTGTTTATAACAAGAGGGACCGACGTTGTTCCCGGCGAAACAGTCGTGAAGCACACGTTTTACTCGCCATACAGAGGCGCGGCAAGGATACCAGTGGAAATTTTCAGGAGTACCGAGATTTACCCAAGATTCACGACAGATGTTGGCTGCACCAGGGTTGGTGAACTTGTCTTGCAGCTGAGTTCCGAGAAGAGGGACGACATCGGAGTTATTGACGTTAAAATGCTGTTTGGCGATACACAACTTGAGGTAGAGGCCTGTCAGCATGGACGGCCACACGTCGCAGTGGCGGCGGAGTTCGATTTTCTTAGTTGAACAGACGCTTGTTTGTAAACAAAACGCGATTTGACTGATTGTGTTAATCATTTCTGTAACAGACGACATTCGGATTATTTGAGTTATCATGGTGTTAGGTGATACACAACTTGAGGTTGAGGCCTGTCAGCATGAAAAACCAGACATCATGATGGCGGCAGAGTTTGATTTTCTTGGTTGAGCAGACACTTGTTGGTGTATAATTGGCGCTTTGACTGATTATGTTAATCATTTCTGTTACAGACGACATTTGAGTTATTATGTTGTTATGTGATACGCAACTTGAGGTTGAGGCCCATCAGCATGGACGGCCAGACGTCATGGTGGCGACAGAGTATGATTTCGTTAGCTTAGCATACTCTTGTTGGTTAGCAATGAGCCTTTGAGTTCAAGTTTAAAATGAGAACATAACTTGGTTTCATCTACTTGCAGTTTGGTTACAACACGAGAGTCCTTTTAAAAGCCCTATCTTATCCATTTGTAAACATTTTCTAGGACGGAAGTTTGAAATTTATGATATCCACTCTCGATGATTGCTTCCTGGTTACACAACCAGTACTATCCGATTTATGAAATCGTCATTGTACTTGGGTATACAATCATCAACACAGTATTAGGATGCCTTAAGCATTTTATTTTACAGGCATTGATATTTGTATGCTTTTTAAATACTTAAAATGTGTTTGGGATCTACAGCACATTTGATAAGGTACAATTTGATATACTCTGTTGATTTTATTTACTTTAACAAACTTAAAATATATTCTTTATAACCATTGCCTCTCTATGTGAGACCATGTTGCATTTTGAAGGACTACAATGGAAATAAGAATTTTTTTTGTTATCCTTGATATTGATGTAATTGAAATTCAGACATTGTTCATAACACAACAATTTAAATTTCGTTATTCTATTCAATGTATTGCTTATTTTAAGATGTATGTGTTGTTGATTACTGTTTTGTTGCTCAATACTGAAATAAATCTATCTATCTATATCAAAGGAAATTAGTGGCTCCAATCTTTTTCTCACTCATTATAACTACTGCGACGGGTGTCCACAAAGAACACCCACAACAATTCTTAGAGAAGTAAGGAATAGATAAAATACAAAACCTTTATTTCTATTCCGAAGGACTGACTTTTGCCTTGCGCTAAGCACTCAAATTATTTCACAAACCGCCTTGTGTATATTATAGTTTGCTTGTAAGATCATCAGCCGTGGTAGAACGGCTGGTTCAAGCCGCCAGGGTATCGCTTTACTGAAGGTCTTATATTGGAAAATATCTGCCTAAACAGTCATAATTTTTGGCCAAAAAAATCTCATAAAATTTCCCCAAAACTAATAACTTTCATTCATTTTAATCATTTTTCTATAGAAAAACCCATTGATTTTTAAGTTTTGCTAAATAAAAGCCCATTAATTTAATTTAGAAAAATATCACTTCCTAAGTAAAACTGATGTGTAAAGATCGTTTCCTACATAGAAGTACAATATAGTCATGTGACATGCTATTGAAAGCGTCTCGAAGAGTCGATCTCAACGACGTATCACTTCGAAACATTGCTCATCTCAATATTAATATATGATGGAATTTTGTTTTGAACTAAGACACATTTTAGTACAAGAAATTCATCAAAACCATACCTCTTATTAATATCCAAATCGACCGGTATTCGAATTTGAACCTCAGACATCGAAAGGTTTATGTGAGATCAGGCTCGATAGTTTAACCCTTTCCCAAACAACAAGTTTTCGACTGTCCCAAATTGAAAGAGTTCACAGTCGACATTTCAAAATTAGAAAAAAATCTTCTGATAGGCTAGAAAACATTGTGGGAAAAGAAAAAAATGCTCGTCACGAGCAATTTCTCCTTTTCCCTCAATGTTTTCTAAAGTCGTCTGCAACAAAGTGGCCAAATGTCGTCATTGTTTGGGAAAGGGTCCACCAATAGATACGATTGTCTGAATTAATATGGTAACGTTAAATCAATGACAGTACATTAGGCCTTGTTATAGTCTATCAGATTCTTCATGCACTGGGAGTTGGTATAGTTGGCACAATTATCCACTGTCACATCCAATCAGAACCTCTCAGTGATGTTGCAAGGCCTGCCTGAATTTGCCGAAGTGTTCCGATTGCGTCACATCATGGCAACACGAGTCATGTATGACGTCACTTTCTCTCGATGCTTGCAACTCGGACGGTAAATACCGGAAGTTGTTTGTTTGGGTAGCGGTCAGAATTTGTAATGTTTTAGCCCTTCTTCATTCTATACAAAAAACAGTCATTTTGGCTCGTTCATAGTACCTTCTAAGATTCAGAGTTAATCCATGTTGTTTCACTATTCCACACTCCAATCCCAATCAGATATGTATTGATATGCTTTTCTCGCTACCGGGCACTCTTTATACCACCCTCTTAAATCGGATACAAAAAAGCTGGGGTCAGCGAAGGACGTCTTCCTCAGCGTTTCGCCTTCCGCTAGAAGTGGTTCTGGAAAAAACAACAAACCAAAGGTTATAAACATGGTCAACACCCACACAAGACCAAAAACAGTCAAACGGCCCTCTTCTGTCCTTAAAGCATGAAATAAACACTCAAAGTAACATTCTAAATTTACACGAACTACTTTTTATTGTACAACGACCTTTCGGAACTGAAAAAGATTTGATGAGTTATTCGGGAAACGAAATTGCATTCGTTTGTTCGTTTGTTCGTTCGTTCGTTCGTTCGTTCGTTCGTTCGTTCGTTCGTTCGTTCGTTCGTTCGTTCGTTCGTTCGTTCGTTCGTTCGTTCGTTCGTTCGTTCGTTCGTTCGTTCGTTCGTTCGTTCGTTCGTTCGTTCGTTCGTTCGTTCGTTCGTTCGTTCGTTCGTTCGTTCGTTCGTTCGTCCGTCCGTTCGTTCGTTCGTTCGTTTGTTGTTGGGATGTATGTGACTATAAAAGGGATGACAACTCTCTCCAATGTCCAAGTAAAATGGCGGCTGGCCTATTATCTAACCTTTTTGCTACTCTTAGTATCTTTTCTCATACAAAATAAGCAGATATTTAGGGTTTCGGAAAACAGGCGATACAAAAATCTATTTCTTGGAAATTGCCCAGCATTCTTACAGTTAAAAGTTGATTCGTATCATGGAAAATTTGAAACGTTCCGATCATCTCTAGACAAACGAAATCACTTCCAATTCAAACGCAGCAAAGAAGAGGCGCTGCAGCATTTACTTCCGGTGATTAACGAATTGTGACAGAAAATCTTTATGCTTTTGCGATGCTGCACTTACCCAAATTTCTTGATGTGACAATGAATCTTTTTATGGCATAAAACTTCTGCTTTGGCTGTGATAGTTATTTTCTTTGGGAATTAACGGCACTTTAAACATAATGATACTTATACCACAGAGATTTCGCAAGGATTCGTGTTCAGATATTTTCAGTGGGTTTGTGTAATGTTATTTCCGGGCCGATTGCTGTTTCCCTGTATGAACATAATCGATCAGTGGTGAGAGACGATTAAATCATAACTCGACTTCGTTAAACGTCGTAAAGAATAGTGGGAACGTATCCCAGAGTGGCATTATTACAGGAAGGATAATCCATGTATCAATGCATCGTCTATGATGAGTGTTGAAGAGATTACGTATCCTGTTCCCACATTGTTACTTAGTGACCATTGAATGTTTGATATAGTGTGTTTTGATCCTAACAGCATGATATTCATATTCGAGCGAACCTTATTTTGCGGCCTTGTTGTAACGGTGGTGGGCCTGTTACCCAGGGGTCCTGTGTTTGAACCTAACGGCATGGCTGCTCTCGTCCATTGGCAAGACACTTCGGTGGCATAGTATTGTATCGGTGGTATCAAGAAAATCCGTTAAAACCAATACTCACAAAATGTTAGACTATATACAAAAAGGGTATTGATAAACTTAGTTTTTACAACATAATAGATAATAATTCATCATAGATTTGGTGATTTGTAGATGGAAAGACCTATCATCAATATTCCTAGATCCACTCTGTTAGTCATTTGAATAAGTCACCGCCATTTAGTCATAACCAGTTTCACATTTGGTTAGACATTTATTTATTTCATTTTTATTCCAATGTGATATAAAACACCACTTTACTTCTCATAAGATACAATTTCCACCTGCTCTCTAATTCAAGATTACATGCCTTATTGTGTAAAACTCTTAATTAAACTGCAATGTCCTCGAAACAGGTAATCGAACACTACATTATAAGCCTTTGTTTCGCTTATTAAAACAGATGTGTTATTTTCGTTTAAATGTGATACTGGTGCTTTAAGGGCGTTGACATTTCGTATGTTTCAGTATTAAACTGACACTATGAAAGAAAAGGAATACGATAATTATAATGGCGGTGTTATCAACGCTACATATATATATGAGGCCCATTCTTATGAATTGAGTGATTTATTTTCCTTTTTCGAGTGGTTAACTATCGCTTTAAGTGATTGCCAGGTTGTATGTTGGAGAGACCTGGGAAGCGTTTTACTAAACATCTTACGCTAAGAACTTCCGTATGTTTGGAAGAACATTCCCTCTTATTTTTATAGAGGAAACCGATATTGCAAAGTAATACGTCATTCAATACGAAACGCCTTCAATAACGTGTGACATTACAATATTGTACATTTGCTTGTGAACCGTGGTCCAGTGGTAGGGCCTCGGCTGCGGGATCGGAGGGTACCAGGTTCGAACCCCAGCGCCATCATCGGAATTTCCCAGAGCAAGAAATGCATCCTATGTTCCTCCTCTCCACCCAGGTGTATAAATGGGTATCTGTGAGGGAATAAACCAATATTCCGTGGTTGCATTTTGGAAGTATTTAAACAGCCAGTTTGTCACTAATAACCTGGTAGGTAATAGTAAAATCGCCTGTAAAGCATAGATGAGACTATAAACCCTTTCATTTTTCACCTTTTTTTTTTTATTGCTACTGTCATGCACAAGAGTTATTACGAACGCAGGTATATACCTCAAGTTATTTCATAAAAGCAACCATATAAGGTTTTTGGTCTGCAAGCTATTATGATCCCCAAACTACAGTGGATGGAGTGAAGAAAAGCTTCTTTAGAAGCTACGTCTTAATTACAATGTAGTCAAAAATAACATTTACATTTTCCATAGCGATTGTCAGCAACAGCCTTTGTCATCCATAGCCATAGGCATCCATAGCCATTGTCATCCATAGACATTGTCATCCATAGCCATTGGCATCCATAGGCATTATCATCGATAGGCATTGTCAGTCATAGCCATTGCCAGCCATAGCCATTGGTATCCATAACCATTATCATCAAAAGCCATTGGCATCCATAGCTAGTGTCATCCATAGCCAGTGTCATCCATAGCCAGTGTCATCCATAGCCAGTGTCATCCATAGCTAGTGTCATCCATAGCCAGTGTCATTCATAGCCAGTGTCATCCATAGTCAGTGTCATCCATAGCTAGTGTCATCCATAGTCAGTGTCATTCATAGCCAGTGTCATCCATAGCCAGTGTCATCCATAGCCATTGGCATCCATAGCCAAAGTCATTCATAGCCAGTGTCATCCATAGTCAGTGTCATACATAGCCATTGGCATCCATAGCCAGTGTCATTCATAGCCAGTGGCATCCATAGTCAGTGTCATCCATAGCCATTGGCGTCCATAGCCAGTGTCATCCATAGCCAGTGTCATCCATAGCCAGTGTCATCCATAGCCAGTGTCATTCATAGTCAGTGTCATCCATGGCCAGTGTCATTCATAGCCAGTGGCATCCATAGTCAGTGTCATCCATAGCCATTGGCATCCATAGGCATTATCATCGATAGGTATTGTCAGCCATAGCCATTGTCAGCCATAGCCATTGGCATCCGTAGCCATTATCATTAATAGCCATTGGAATCCATAGCTAGTGTCATCCATAGCCATTGGCATCCATAGCCAGTGTCATTCATAGCCAGTGGCATCCATAGTCAGTGTCATCCATAGCCATTGGCATCCATAGCCAGTGTCATTCATAGCCAGTGGCATCCATAGTCAGTGTCATCCATAGCCAGTGTCATCCATAGCCAGTGTCATCCATAGCTAGTGTCATCCATAGCCAGTGTCATCCATAGCCAGTGTCATCCATAGCCAGTGTCATCCATAGCTAGTGTCATCCATAGCCAGTGTCATCCATAGCCAGTGTCATCCATAGCCAGTGTCATCCATAGCCATTGGCATCCATAGCCATTGGCATCCATAGCCAGTGTCATTCATAGCCAGTGTCATCCATAGCCATTGGCATCCATAGCCAGTGTCATTCATAGCCAGTGTCATCCATAGTCAGTGTCATCCATAGCCATTGGCATCCATAGCCAGTGTCATTCATAGCCAGTGGCATCCATAGTCAGTGTCATACATAGCCATTGGCATCCATAGCCATTGTCATCCATAGCCAGTGTCATTCATAGCCAGTGTCATCCATAGTCAGTGTCATCCATAGCCATTGGCATCCATAGCCAGTGTCATTCATAGCCAGTGGCATCCTTCGTCAGTGTCATCCATAGCCATTGGCATCCATAGGCATTATCATCGATAGGTATTGTCAGCCATAGCCATTGTCAGCCATAGCCATTGTCAGCCATAGCCATTGGCATCCATAGCCATTATCATTAATAGCCATTGGAATCCATAGGCATTATCATCGATAGGCATTGTCAGCCATAGCCATTGTCAGCCATAGCCAGTGCCATGCATAACCATTGTCATCCATAGCCATTGGCATCCATAACCATTTTCATCCATAGCCATTGTCAGCCATAGCCAGGATCATCCAATGCCATTGTCATTCATAGCCGTTTTCAGATATAGCCGTCGTCATCCATAGCCATTGTCATCCATAGCCATTGTCATCCATAGTTATTGTCAGTCATAGCCATTGTCATACATAGCCATTGTCAGTCATAGCCATTGTCATACATAGCCATTGTCATCCATAGTCATTTTAGCCATAGTCATTGTCAACCATAGCCTTTGTCAGCCATAGCCATTGTCAGCCATTGTCGTTTTCATCCATAGCCATTGTCGTCAATGGTCATTGTCTGCCATAGTCATTGTCAGCCATAGCCATTGTCAGCCATAGCCATTATATTATATATTATTATCTAGAATCATTTTCCTGTTAACCCAACCTATAGCTATCGGGCCTTTGTAATCAACTATGATCTAGTTATTGTACATACTCGGTCCAGGGATTTCATTCTGTGTTTGGAAGATCGGTCTACCCAAAAAAAGATCATAGAAAACAAGGGAAGGGCAATGCCACCAAGGGAGTATAATAATTATCAATCTCAATTTTGATCAAAGTAATCGGATAAGACATATAATGTTGGCAGACCTGTATGCAGCTATAATTTAACAGAAGAAACGACAAGAAAGAACCCTTTTCACTTCATAATGCTTTATGATAACAACCGGGCCCAGTGTAATTATCTTCGTCTTTAATACTTTATTATCATTAGATTATTTTTAGATTTCGATTACAATGTAACGCTAGGGGAGTCAGTGCTCAAAGAAAAGTCGTTGATCAAAGATCAAAGCAGCCAGAAAGATAATGAATGACAGTGTGAGCTTTTCTGAGAAATGGAGGTATGACAAAGGTTACGAGGGATGGTCACAACAGATTTGGTCTTTGAATGAATGGACTCAAGTCTGTATGGACACCGCGCGACAAAACAGACTTACAGTCAACAAATTTTCTGGTAGAAACATAGCACTCTCACTGCTAATGTTATATCTAAATCATATTCTCTATGTATAAACAAACTAAATATTTGAATTCCTATCTCGAACTTTATGTATAACTTTTTCACTAGAGCGTACTCATTTTGACTAATAGACCTACGTGTAGTGTTATCACTTTTCTTTTTGAAAATCTATCAAACAAAAATGGGTTATATTTCCATGATTGTACGAAAGATAATACGAATCAAAGCCAGCCTGATAGATAATGTCTTCCATTCTCAGACTCGTCGTGTTTAATTCCGTCTATCAAAGAAAATGCCGACTGGTCATTAACTGCTTGCTTTTTCCTTTAACCCTTATTATGCTGGGTAATTCTCTCAAAACAAATATTTGTGTCGTCTGCTTTCCAAAACCTTAACTATCCTTAATTTTGATGAGGAAAGATACTCAGAGTAGCAAACAGGTTAGAGCACAGGCCGGCCGCCAAATCACTTGGCGGCTGGCCTGTGATCTAACCTGTTTGCATAAGCATGAAGTCAGTTCTAGTCAGTTCTAGTATTATAAGGGTTAAGATAGAAGTCATCAAACAGATCACAGTGAGGATTATGGTATCTTGAAAGTGCCATGTGAATGTTACTGAGTTTTTTTTTCTATTTCGTTATAACGATTTACATACTCGTTATAATAACTTACCCTAACGACTTACTACGTGTAATTTGTTATAACAATTAAGGTAGTCGTTATAACAAGTAAGAAATTCGATATAACGAGAAAGTTAAGTCATTTTAACGAGATAACGAGATAACTCAAGTTATTATCGTGGGTTTATTTGACCAATCAGATAGTTCGTTGTTTTATCATGTCATCATGAATAAAAATAACTGATCTTATCGCATGCTACTTTGATTAAGGGCTAGCTTATAAATCAATACAACTTATCGCATGTCTGCTCATAGTTTAAAGACATACTTGCTCTCATTTACACTTTAATTGTGAAAGTTCTAGAATATTTGAAAATAAACTTAAAAGTAGTTTAAATTCCATTCTACAAAGGATTTGAGACTGTAACACCTTCACATAATGCTTTTAAAAGAGTGAATACTATAAAGTTTGTTTACAATTAGCGATAAAACAAGGCCAGCCGAGAATTGTTGGGAACCAAAAAAAAAACAACGAAATTCTCCATTTTGAATGTTCACATTGTCAATATTGGTTTAATGACAGTATTTCTATGCGTTTCATGTGACTTTTCTAACCAGATCATTGCCACTCATTAGTCCGAGCGCTCCTTGATTGTTTATGTAACTCGAATGTAAACAATGAAGTTAAATTGATGGGCACCAAACTTGTGAAAATAACACTTTCAAAAATAGATAATAAATAGTGCAGGCGTTATATTGTCATGATCACTTGGTTTTTCGCCATGTTTCAACATATTCTATCATAATTTTTAACTCATATTACCCAGTTTTGCAGTTTTTCTGAGCGCTAGTATGGTTTTAACAAAAGTTCCATAAATCTCGTCATCTCTGTCAGTCGTTTACAGTCATGTTAATGTAAGATACACCAAACCATGTGATTGGTCAAATAACTCGTGAAGACAGCAAACGACTTATATTCCTGAAAAGCTATGCAAGAGAATACACACATAAATATTAGTATGAATATGAGCATAGAATCTAACTAACGATAGACAATATTGATGTGCCTGCATGAAAAATGAACTTACTTGAAATAGTATTTCTCTTTTATTTTGAGTCATCATAAGCTTAGAATTTTTTTAGAAACATGGCCAAGTATAATAACAAGCGAGAAATCATGTTTAATCATACAATAAGACACTATTCTTTTCTGAATTATTTACCTTTGAATAACTAATATGATAATATTGGTCACACATTCTTTCTTTTGATTCATCTATAATAAACCATATCAGTATTCTGCTGCTATGACTTATAACGAGATATCAAATTTGTACAAATGTCCCCTCTGTGTCACCGTAGAAGAGTCAGACATTCATTATTAAAGGATTGGTGATTAGACGTTGAACAAATCGTATTATCCCTTTACGTCTCAATAATCCGCTGAATTCAGTCTAATTGAAATAAAATGTTACACTTTCATATTATGTTCCTTATCTACATGTGTATCTGTTAATGTATGTGTTCCATGCATCTCATGAAGATTGAAAGTAATACATTTTGACTTAACACATTACAACTTAAAGCCACATTTTTGCATTTTGCAGCAGACGACTTTCAAGAAGCATTGTGGCAATTTGTTGCAGACGATGGAACTATGACTATGGAACACATTGTGGGAAAAGGAGAAATTGCTCGTAATAGACAATTTCTCCTTTTCCTACAATGTGTTCTTTCCTATCAGAAGAACGTTTTACAATTCAGCACTTTTAGAAACGTCGTCTGCAAACTCTTTCAATTAGAGAGAGTCGAAAATTTGGCGTTTGGTAAAGAGTTAAACAACAATCATACGTTGACTGGCGAAGACAGGAATAAGATATGTGTTTCTCGTTGGGTGTTCTTTACCTCAACTTTTCCATCATATACGAGTTGTTTGTTGTTTGGAGTTGAACACTCTTTTCAACATAGTTACGCTTCACCACGACAAAAAGTCAAATATAGGTATATCAATTACTAACCCAAAATTTGCTTTCAAGTCGATGTGCTATATTTGCTGTCCTCAGTCGTCACCATTGCCTAGTGGTTATGGTGTCCGCCTCGGGACGGGGAGGTCGAAGGTTTGAGTCCCACGTGAGGCGTTTTTTCGGAAAACATTTTTCGTGGTGGACAGTTTGTGCGCGGTTAGCAAGTTAAATTAATGGTTTCCGACTTACATTTGCTTTGCGCCTGTCATACCGATAGGAGGGGGGAGTTACTTGGTGTAATCAGTGAAAGGTGTCTCATAGGCTAACATGACTGACCCTTTCACGAGGGGTTATTCTATGATAAACAAAAACCGTTACCTTTGCCGTTACCTTCGCATCTCGAAGAGAAACCGCATTAACCATTGTCTCATTTAGATTTGTTTTTTAACCACTGTGTTGGTAAACCACCATCCTCCGCATATAACCCGTATGTGTTACCTCTAACGATCTGCATGGTCTATCGGCAAAGGTTGTTAACTTGTTACCAGGAGTGTCAGGTTCGAGCCCACTCGGAACCATAGTTTTTTGGGGAAGATCCATTCAAAAGACACATAAGAGTCCTAGTTTATTACAGGCGATTCGCAGTAGATCCGTAATATAAAAGAAGCGTTATTGTAATGGCCTTAAACCCCATAGAAATGAAACATGTTACCACTGCATCATAGTCTGCGATAGCTATATATCTCTAAGGCTCTCTCGTAAAGCAACATAAAACGCTCGTAAGATATTCTCCAACTCGTAATGAAAAATTGCTTTAATTTTCAGGCTTTGTATCTTCGACCAGTCTACATATCCTATATCCGCTTGCCGCCTGGCATAGTGATAGAAGCTGGGAGGTACTTGGTATAATCAGTGAAAGTCAAACTAGCTGGTCCCTTTTTGGTAGCTTATTGAATATAGATCCTTCATATCGTACGTTATTAACCCTTTCCCAATCAATAACGATATTTGACCACTTTGAGCAATTTTTCCTTTTCCCACAATATTTTCTGCCCTATCAGAAGATTATTTTCCAATTTCATCACATTTTGAAACGTCATCTGCAAACTCTTTCAATTTGGGACAATAAGAAAATTGTTGTTTGGGAATGCGTTAAGGGGTACAATCATCATCTAGGTTTTCCATTTTGAAATTCATTAATTATAAAATTATCTTTATTTAAAGAAGATAACACATAAAGGCATAACTCAATACAACGTATATATTATACATCTTAATTTCTAACGTGGCCTTCTGTAACGACACTTTCATTCCCTCTCTCACTCATATTATCAATACCCCACCACCCTTATAACGCCCCCCCCCCCCAACGCAGTCACAAGCGTACACACCTAATAATACAGTTATTATTTTTATTCATGACAAACGCCCTAGATAATAAGTAAGCAAACGATGCATTTGAAAAAAAATGCATTTGAATGCATTTGAATTTTTTTAGATATATTGTATCATAAGGATCGATGAATAACGGTGGTAAAAAGCAGATTGTAGATACATGCATATAGATATATTGTATCATAAGGATCGATGAATAACGGTGGTAAAAAGCACATTGTAGATACATGCATATAGATTTATTGTATCATAAGGATCGATGAATAACGGTGGTAAAAAGCACATTGTAGATACATGCATATAGATTTATTGTATCATAAGGATCGATGAATAACGGTGGTAAAAAGCACATTGTAGATACATGCATATAGATATATTGTATCATAAGGATCGATGAATAACGGTGGTAAAAAGCACATTGTAGATACATGCATATAGATATATTGTATCATAAGGATCGATGAATAACGGTGGTAAAAAGCACATTGTAGATACATGCATATAGATATATTGTATCATAAGGATCGATGAATAACGGTGGTAAAAAGCACATTGTAGATACATGCATATAGATATATTGTATCATAAGGATCGATGAATAACGGTGGTAAAAAGCAGATTGTAGATACATGCATATAGATATATTGTATCATAAGGATCGATGAATAACGGTGGTAAAAAGCACATTGTAGATACATGCATATAGATATATTGTATCATAAGGATCGATGAATAACGGTGGTAAAAAGCACATTGTAGATACATGCATATAGATATATTGTATCATAAGGATCGATGAATAACGGTGGTAAAAAGCAGATTGTAGATACATGCATATAGATATATTGTATCATAAGGATCGATGAATAACGGTGGTAAAAAGCACATTGTAGATACATGCATATAGATATATTGTATCATAAGGATCGATGAATAACGGTGGTAAAAAGCACATTGTAGATACATGCATATAGATATATTGTATCATAAGGATCGATGAATAACGGTGGTAAAAAGCACATTGTAGATACATGCATATAGATATATTGTACCATAAGGATCGATGAATAACGGTGGTAAAAAGCACATTGTAGATACATGCATATAGATATATTGTACCATAAGGATCGATGAATAACGGTGGTAAAAAGCAGATTGTAGATACATGCATATAGATATATTGTATCATAAGGATCGATGAATAACGGTGGTAAAAAGCAGATTGTAGATACATGCATATAGATATATTGTATCATAAGGATCGATGAATAACGGTGGTAAAAAGTAGATTGTAGATACATGCATATAGATATATTGTATCATAAGAATCGATGAATAACGCTTCAAAAAGCACATTGTAGATACATGCATATACATATATTGTATCATAAGGATCGATGAATAACGCTGGTAAAAAGCACATTGTAGATACATGCATATAGATATATTGTATCATAAGGATCGATGAATAACGGTGGTAAAAAGCACATTGTAGATACATGCATATAGATTTATTGTATCATAAGGATCGATGAATAACGGTGGTAAAAAGCACATTGTAGATACATGCATATAGATATATTGTATCATAAGGATCGATGAATAACGGTGGTAAAAAGCACATTGTAGATACATGCATATAGATATATTGTATCATAAGGATCGATGAATAACGGTGGTAAAAAGCACATTGTAGATACATGCATATAGATATATTGTATCATAAGGATCGATGAATAACGGTGGTAACAAGCACATTGTAGATACATGCATATAGATATATTGTATCATAAGGATCGATGAATAACGGTGGTAAAAAGCACATTGTAGATACATGCATATAAACATAGCATAAGGGTTTTCAATCAGTTCTTTTGAGAAATTAATAATAGGTTATTTTAGTCTAGTTGAAATAATTACTTTTTAAGCATATGTTTGAATAACTTAAGCGAAACTGTGGATTGTTTATCGAATGGTATAGAACTCAATACGTTTGCAGCATTATAACACAATAATTTATTACCATATTTTGTGCGATGTTTTTATTTTACGAAATGATTTTATTTAACTGATCAAAGGCTGTAATTTAGAATGCTCGAAAAGGTAAATTCCAGAAATGCTAACATTTTGCAAGCTTTGTATACGCGACATGCTGTGTGAAAACTGCACCTTTGTATGCCTTTGTGTAAACGACATCCACCCAAGCTCTTTTAGCATATCCTCGGTACTTTTGGATAACGAATTGTTTGTAATAATTCTTGAAGCCCTTCCTTGAATTTTAGTTATTCTCTTTATAGATTGATTTCATCCGCGATTCTAAATTGTACAACAGTTATCAAGTGTAGACATACATCGGGTCACTTCGTTCGTTCTTGGTAAACATCGGTCGTGGCCTAAACTATTCGCTTGAGACCGAATAGTTCCGGTCCCAACCAAAGTTTACCGAGAACGACCTAAATAATTGGACGAAGGAACGAAATTCCAAATGGCGGATTAAGGGTAATCACATTTGACGCAAATCTTCATTATCTGTAATTGATCGTGGTTTAGAAAATGTGTGAAATGAGTCGTAAGATGGTATGTTGAGGTTGACACTGTCTCATTGATGAAGCTGCTGTTTAGCCAGGAAGGGATGTGTTTGAAGACCGCGGTTTATTTTGTTCTTTAACTTACTCCTTTCACTGAACGAGTATGCTTGGTTTGATGCGAACAGCCAGTTAGTTTAAACAAAGTTTATTAAACTCTCTCTCTCTCTCTCTCTCTCTCTCTCTCTCTCTCTCTCTCTCTCTCTCTCTCTCTCTCTCTCTCTCTCTCTCTCTCTCTCTCTCTCTCTCTCTCCCTCTCTCTCTCTCTCTCTCTTCTCTCTTTCTCTCTGTCTGTCTGTCTCTTTCTCTGTGTGTGTCTCTCTCTCTCGTTCTCTCTCTCTCTCTCTCTCTCTCTCTCTCTCTCTCTCTCTCTCTCTCTCTCTCCTCCTCTCTCTCTCTCTCTCTCTCTCTCTCCCTCTCTCTCTCCTCTCTCTCTCTCTCTCTCTCTCTCTCTCTCTCTCTCTCTCTCTCTCTCTCTCTCTCTCTCTCTCTCTCTCTCTCTCTCTCTCTCTCTCTCTCTCTCCCCCTCTCTCTCCCTTTTATCAAAGACATGGTTTTGACAAGGGTTTAATAGGACGCTATCTATATATAGCCATTCATTGAAATATAGCACATGCCTGTGTATTGGCATAATAAGATGTGTAATCAAATACTCGACATGCGCAGTGTACAGTTTCGTTTCGGAATATTTAACTTTAGAGGATAAAATGGCGAATGCTTCGCCAGACTATTCCCAAAATGCCTGTTCAGATGACGGCGACATAGGAGCAGCTACACACTTTTTAGTCGCAGCCATAGACTTTGGGACGACTTATTCGGGGTACGCTTACGCTTTAACGAAAGATTTCGAAGAACAAAAGGTAGGTCCGGGCTTGCTTTCGAGTGTAATTTAAAACCTTTCTCGTTGATATTAAAAGCTTCGGTTTTCATTCATCCAATTACCTCCTATGGGATCAGAAACTGGTTCAAACTAAGGGGTTTGACTCAATCCCTTGATTGGTCCTAAATTGCTTTTTAAAGTATTTTGAATAAGCATATCTGCCTTATACTATACTATACTTCATTTACCCCGTAGTAATTCAATATACCCGGGTACACAGTAGTTAGTAATTCAATATACGGGGGTACATGTATACTGCATTTACCCCGTAGTAATTCAACATACCCGGGTACACATAAACTGTATTTACCCCCGTAGTTAGTAGTTCAATATACGGGGGTACATGTATACTGTATTTACCTCGTAGTAGTTCAACATACCCGGGTACACATATACTTTATTTACCCCGTAGTAGTTCATCATACCCAGGTACACATATACTGTATTTACCCCGTAGTAGTTCAACATACCCGGGTACACATATACTGTATTTACCCCTGTAGTAGTTCAATATACCCGGGCACACATATACTTTATTTACCCCGTAGTAGTTCATCATACCCGGGTACACATATACTGTATTTACCCCGTAGTAGTTCAACATACCCGGGTACACATATACTGTATTTACCCTGTAGTAGTTCAATATACCCGGGCACACATATACTGTATTTACCCCGTAGTAGTTCAACATACCCGGGTACACATATACTGTATTTACCCTGTAGTAGTTCAATATACCCGGGCACACATATACTGTATTTACCCCGTAGTAGTTCAACATACCCGGGTAAACATATACTGTATTTACCCCGTAGTAGTTCAACATACCCGGGTACACATATACTGTATTACCCCCGTTGTAGTTCAACATACCCGGGTACACATATACTTTATTTACCCTGTAGTAGTTCAAAATACCCGGGTAAACATATACTGTATTTACCCTGTAGTAGTTCAACATACCCGGGTACACATATACTGTATTTACCCTGTAGTAGTTCAATATACCCCGGTACACATATACTGTATTTACCCCGTAGTAGTTCATCATACCCGGGTACACATATACTGTATTTACCCCGTAGTAGTTCAACATACCCGGGTACACATATACTGTATTTACCCTGTAGTAGTTCAATATACCCGGGCACACATATACTGTATTTACCCCGTAGTAGTTCAACATACCCGGGTACGCATATACTGTATTACCCCCGTAGTAGTTCAACATACCCGGGTACACATATACTTTATTTACCCCGTAATAGTTCAACATACCCGGGAACACATATACTGTATTTACCCCCGTAGTAGTTCAACATACCCGGGTACACATATACTGTATTTACCCTGTAGTAGTTCAATATACCCGGGTACACATATACTGTATTAACCCTGTAGTAGTTCAATATACCCGGGTACACATATACTGTATTTACCCCGTAGTAGTTCAACATACCCGGGTACAAATATAATGTATTTACCCTGTAGTAGTTCAATATACCCGGGTACACATATACTGTATTTACCCCCGTAGTAGTTCAACATACCCGGGTACACATATACTGTATTTACCCCGTAGTAGTTCAATATACCCGGGTACACATATACTGTATTTACCCCGTAGTAGTTCAACATACCCGGGTACACATATACTGTATTAACCCTGTAGTAGTTCAATATACCCGGGTACACATATACTGTATTACCCCGTAGTAGTTCAATATACCCGGGTACACATATACTGTATTTACCCCGTAGTAGTTCAACATACCCGGGTACACATATACTATATTTACCCCGTAGTTAGTAGTTCAACATACCCGGATACACATATACTGTATTTACCACATAGTAGTTCAACATACCCGGGTACACATATACTGTATTTACCCCGTAGTAGTTCAACATACCCGGGTACATGTATATTGTATTTAACCCCGTAGTTAGTAGTTCAACATACACGGGTACATGTATATTGTATTTACCCCGTCGTTAGTAGTTCAGAATACCTGGGTACACATATACTGTATTTACCCTGTAGTAGTTCAATATACCCGGGTACACATATACTGTATTTACCCCGTAGTAGTTCAACATACCCGGGTAAACATATACTGTATTTACCCCGTAGTAGTTCAACATACCCGGGTACACATATACTGTATTACCCCCGTAGTAGTTCAACATACCCGGGTACACATATACTTTATTTACCCTGTAGTAGTTCAAAATACCCGGGTAAACATATACTGTATTTACCCTGTAGTAGTTCAACATACCCGGGTACACATATACTGTATTTACCCCGTAGTAGTTCAACACACCCGGGTACACATCTACTGTATTTACCCCTGTAGTAGTTCAACATACCCGGGAACACATCTACTGTATTTACCCCGTAGTAGTTCAACATACCCGGGTGCACATATACTGTATTTACCCCTGTAGTAGTTCAATATACCCGGGTACACATATACTGTATTTACCCCGTAGTAGTTCAACATACCCGGGTACACATATACTGTATTTACCCCGTAGTAGTTCAACATACCCATGTGCACATATACTGTATTTACCCCGTAGTAGTTCAATATACCCGGGTACACATATACTGTATTTACCCCGTAGTAGTTCAACATACCCGGGTACACATATACTGTATTTACCCCGTAGTAGTTCAGTATACCCGGGTACACATATACTGTATTTACCCCTGTAGTACGTCAATATACTCGGGTACACATATACTGTATTTATCCCGTAGTACGTCCATATACCCGGGTACACATATACGGTATTTATCCCGTAGTACGTCAATATACTCGGGTACACATATACTGTATTTATCCCGTAGTACGTCAATATACCCGGGGACACATTATTGAACCAGCGTTTTATTCTTTCCAAGAATCGATTAATGTGTTCTTAATCAAAACCCTTAAGTTGTATGATTTTTCTTTAGATTATGCATGTGGGTCAATTTATTGTCAATGCTGATTCCAATTATACCACAGATTATAGGTGTGTCATGTTGAAGTAAATGTTTATTACTGGTTGTCCTACAGATTATGAAGGTGTGCGAATAGGCTGTAAATGTTATTTAATGATTTTCCCACAAATTGTACAGCTGTGTCAGTTTCATAGGTTCAAAGGTTTCAAATATTTGTCTATCATATTAAACATGTTAAAAGTATGCTGAAATTATTTATTAACGATTATTTCACGTATCAATTATTTTCGACAGTATGCTGTAAAGGTTTATACCGTTTGTTTCACAGTTAATATGTTCGACAATATGCTGTGAAAGTGTTTTACCGATTGTCCCATGCATTAAACATGTTTGACAGTTTGCTGTAAACATTTATAGACGATTATTCAACATATTAAACATGTTTGACGGTATGCTGTGAATGTTTTTTTACTGATTGTCCCACATATTAAACATGTTTGACAGTATGCTGTGAAAGTGTATTACCGATTGTCCCATATATTAAACATGTTTGACAATATGCTGTGAAAGTGTATTACCACTTGTCCCATATATTAACATGTTTGACAGTATGCTGTGAAAGTGTATTACCAATTGTCCCATATATTAACATGTTTGGAAATATGCTGTGAAAGTGTATTACCGATTGTCCCATATATCAAACATGTTTGACAGTATGCTCTGAAAATGTATTACCGATTGTCCCAT
Source organism: Cerastoderma edule (assembly GCA_947846245.1). Lineage (NCBI taxonomy): Eukaryota > Metazoa > Mollusca > Bivalvia > Cardiida > Cardiidae > Cerastoderma > Cerastoderma edule. The sequence goes on from OX401407.1 coordinate 49,154,757, forward strand.
ATATCAAACATGTTTGACAATATGCTGTGAAAATGTATTACCAATTGTCCCAAATATTAAACATGTTTGACAATATACTGTGAAAATGTATTACCAATTGTCCCATATATTAAACATGTTTGACAGTATGATGTGAAATGTATTACCAATTGTCCCATATATTAAACATGTTAAACAATATTTTGTGAAAGTGTATTACCAATTGTCCCATATATTAAACATGTTTGACAGTATGATGTGAAATGTATTACCAATTGTCCCATATATTAAACATGTTTGACAATATGCTGTGAAAGTGTATTACCGCTTGTCCCACATATTAAAAATGTTTGACAGTATGCTGTGAAAGTGTATTACCGATTGTCCCATATATTAAACATGTTTTACAGTATTTTGTGAAAGTGTATCACCAATTGTCCCATATATTAAACATGTTTGACAGTATGCTGTGAAAGTGTATAACCGATTGTCCCATATACCAAACATGTTTGACAAAATGCTGTGAAGTGTATTACCGCTTGTCCCATATATTAAACATGTTTGACAATATGCTGTGAAAGTGTATTACCGCTTGTCCCATATATCAACATGTTTGACAATATGCTGTGAAAGTGTATTACCGATTGTCCCATATATCAAACATGTTTGACAGTATGCTGTGAAAGTGTATTACCGATTGTCCCATATATTCAACATGTTTTACAGTATTTTGTGAAAGTGTATCACCAATTGTCCCATATATTAAACATGTTTGACAGTATGCCGTGAAAGTGTATTACCGATTGTCCCATATACCAAACATGTTTGACAATATGCTTTGAAAGTGTATTACCGCTTGTCCCATATATTAAACATGTTTGACAATATGCTGTGAAAGTGTATTACCGCTTGTCCCATATATTAACATGTTTGACAATATGCTGTGAAAGTGTATTACCGATTGTCCCATATATCAAACATGTTTGACAGTATGCTGTGAAAATGTATTACCAATTGTCCCATATATTATACATGTTTGACAATATGCTGTGAAAGTGTATTACCACTTGTCCCATATATTAACATGTTTGACAGTATGCTGTGAAAGTGTATTACCAATTGTCCCATATATTAACATGTTTGGAAATATGCTGTGAAAGTGTATTACCGATTGTCCCATATATCAAACATGGGCGGTACTCTGAAAATGCTTGTACCGATTGTCCCTTATATCAAACATGTTTTGACAATATCTGTGAAAATGTATTTACCATTTGTCCCAAATATTAAACATGTTTGACATTATACTGTGAAAATCGTACCAGATTGTCCCATATATTAAACATGTTAAACAATATTTTGTGAAAGTGTATTACACCGATTGTCCCATATATTAAACATGTTTGACAGTATGCTGTGAAAGTGTACTACCGATTGTCCCATATATTAAACATGTTTGACAGTATGCTGTGAAAGTGTGCTACCGATTGTCCCATATATTAAACATGTTTGACAGTATGCTGTGAAAGTGTACTACCGATTGTCCCATATATTAAACATGTTTGACAGTATGCTGTGAAAGTGTACTACCGATTGTCCCATATATTAAACATGTTTGACAATATGCTGTGAAAGTGTACTACCGATTGTCCCATATACCAAACATGTTTGACAAAATGCTGTGGGGTGTATTACCACTTGTCCCATATATTTAAACATGTTTGACGTACTGTAGAAAGTGTATTACCGGCATCCCATATATCAACATGTTTGACAATATGCTGTGAAAGTGTATTACCCGTTCCCATATATCAACATGTTTTGACAATATGCTGTGAGAAAGTGTATAACCGATTGTCCCATATACCAAACATGTTTGACAGTATGCTGTGAAGTGTATTACCGCTTGTCCCATATATCAAACATGTTTGACAAAATGCTGTGAAGTGTATTACCGCTTGTCCCATATACCAAACATGTTTGACAGTATGCTGTGAAAGTGTATAACCGATTGTCCCATATATCAAACATGTTTGACAAAATGCTGTGAAGTGTATTACCGCTTGTCCCATATATTAAACATGTTTGACAATATGCTGTGAAAGTGTATTACCGCTTGTCCCATATATCAACATGTTTGACAATATGCTGTGAAAGTGTATTACCGATTGTCCCATATATCAAACATGTTTGACAGTATGCTGTGAAAGTGTATTACCGATTGTCCCATATATTCAACATGTTTTACAGTATTTTGTGAAAGTGTATCACCAATTGTCCCATATATTAAACATGTTTGACAGTATGCCGTGAAAGTGTATTACCGATTGTCCCATATACCAAACATGTTTGACAATATGCTTTGAAAGTGTATTACCGCTTGTCCCATATATTAAACATGTTTGACAATATGCTGTGAAAGTGTATTACCGCTTGTCCCATATATTAACATGTTTGACAATATGCTGTGAAAGTGTATTACCGATTGTCCCATATATCAAACATGTTTGACAGTATGCTGTGAAAATGTATTACCAATTGTCCCATATATTATACATGTTTGACAATATGCTGTGAAAGTGTATTACCACTTGTCCCATATATTAACATGTTTGACAGTATGCTGTGAAAGTGTATTACCAATTGTCCCATATATTAACATGTTTGGAAATATGCTGTGAAAGTGTATTACCGATTGTCCCATATATCAAACATGTTTGACAGTATGCTCTGAAAATGTATTACCGATTGTCCCATATATCAAACATGTTTGACAATATGCTGTGAAAATGTATTACCAATTGTCCCAAATATTAAACATGTTTGACAATATACTGTGAAAATGTATTACCAATTGTCCCATATATTAACCATGTTAAACAATATTTTGTGAAAGTGTATTACCAATTGTCCCATATACCAAACATGTTTGACAGTATGATGTGAAATGTATTACCAATTGTCCCATATATTAAACATGTTTGACAATATGCTGTGAAAGTGTATTACCGCTTGTCCCATATATTAAACATGTTTGACAATATGCTGTGAAAGTGTATTACCGCTTGTCCCATACATCAAACATGTTTGACAATATGCTGTGAAAGTGTATAACCGCTTGTCCCATATATCAAACATGTTTGACAGTATGCTGTAAAAGTGTATTACCGATTGTCCCATATATCAAACATGTTTGACAGTATGCTGTGAAAGTGTTTTACCGATTGTCCCATATATTAAACATGTTTGACAATATGCTGTGAAAGTGTATACCTCATATATTAACATGTTTGACAAAATGCTGTGAAAGTGTATTACCGCTTGTCCCATATATCAAACATGTTTAACAGTATACTGTGAAAGTGTATTACCGATTGTCCCATATATTAAACATGTTTGACAGTATGCTGTGAAAGTGTATTACCGATTTTCCCATTTATTAAACATGTTTGACAATATGCTGTGAAAATGTATTACCGCTTGTCCCACAGATGATAAGAGTGAATCAGTGCTTTGAGAACTATCCAATATGAGTATTTCGTTGCAGATTTTGGCTAATCACAGCTGGACTGGAGAGACCATGGTGACCGAGAAGGCTCCAACAGTAGTGCTATTTGACAAGGAAGGAAAGTTTCATTCGTTCGGATATGAAGTAATTGATCGTTTCTTTTCGCACTTAATCATTTTATAAGATAGATGAAAATAATGTAAATAAAAAAAGCTCGGTACATATACTTCACTTCTTGTCGTTAAATCTGTTTTTGGTGACTTTTGCAAGAAAAAATAAGAAAAGATAAAAAAAAAAGACTACTTCTAAACATTGTTCGACCGTTTCTCTGTTGAACATTTTATGTCTCGACTAAGATATCGATACTCTTATGTTGGACCTACGTTGTCCCATGTACCATCGTTTCTCAAGTATCAAACTTTGATAACCACCACATTACGTTGACCCGACGTTCAGATAATTAATACCCAGTCGTATACAAATACATGTATTATGTATTTCTTTATACAATATAATGATAGTTCAATGGATGTGATCGATTCCTGTGAATAAAGCATACTCCTTATTTCACCCAGTATTGTTTACATTATATATGGGGATATTTGACAATTAAGTTGAATTTTGTTAGCAATAAAGTACAAATCGGGCAACATAAAGAACAAAATATTTCGTAATGGGAAATAAATATTTGAGCTATTCATTTATGTTCATGATTATGGGATAGAACTGATGCTATTTCAATCATTATTTGAATGCATATATTTTACGTACATAGCAAAAGTAGGAAATTGATTGGTCATTGAACGTGATCAATTCCTTGAGATTTAACCATAACATACCATACACTTTATTTCACCCAATAATATTTACATTATACATGGTAATATATATGACAATTAAGTTGCAATTTGATAACAATACAGTACAAATGTTACAGTTTTAAAGAAAAGTATTTCGTAATGGGAAACACATTTTAGAGCTATTCAATTATGTTCATGATTATGGGGGAGGACTGATAAATGGAAACTATTTCAATCATTTTTTGACTGCATATATGCTATGTACATAACAAAAGTAGGCAGGTCGTGATATGCAACCGTGTATATTTGCTAGTATAAGAATATCTTAAATAGGAAGAATGTATCAAACCTCAATATATATGTATAAACGTATCCTAATGTATATAAACCAACATATCTGATGTATCATGATCTTTCACACAAGGGGTATCTGAATACATATCTAAATTATCCAAACGAGTTGTTTATTTGATTGTTGATTAAAACAAAATCTATGTTCAGCCAACCATTAATCATTGACTCTCAATTACAGGCCGAAAAGGCATACAGCGAGTTGGCCGATGAGAATAAGCACGAAGGGTGGCAGTATTTTCGACGGTTCAAAATGGTGCTGAACAAGACTATAGTAAGAGATGATTTGCCTTTTATCATAACTTCTCGGGCATGTCTGTGACCTGAGAATTATAACTAGCATATGAGTGTAAGATTACAAATTCCGGGTGAATCGTTCCCGGTTAAAACCCATTTGCTATAAGCGTCAATGTTGAGTAGTTAAATGTTAATGGAATTGTTAAATATCATTTAAAGCCATTATTGTTGGTCAGTAACTCATTGAAAATAGTGAACCATTTTTGTTTTTTGATCAAATTAGTCGGCTGTTTTTACTCTCTGAAGAGTAGACATTGAAAGGAAAATTAGATCCTTTTGAAAACTTAAAAGTGTACCTACAGTCATTTAACGTGTATCTTAATCTAAAAGCGTGACGTTGCTTTTGAGATATTCGGTTCATCAACTGAACATACTTAGATAAACTTACGTTTCATTAAATAACCATGGTTTCGATAGCTACTTTTAATTGTTTATCGAGCAAAAATACAAAAACCGGACTGATTAAAGACATTTTATTTTAACTTTTAAATTTTCTCATCTTTGAACCAGTACCTTTAAAATACACAAACGTACAGTGCTTATCATTTACTGTACTAATTGAATTCTAGAGACCTACGAGGGGTATGCTTCTAGCAGACGATCAGGGCAATACTAAACCAGCTTTGGAAGTATTCAGTGCTGCAATTGGGTACCTTAAAAAGCATTTAATGGACACATTGCAAAGCAGGCTCGGTGGCGCTATGAAAGATGCTGATATATATTGGATACTAACAGTTCCAGCCATATGGAATGACGGGGCCAAACAGTTCATGGCTGAAGCTGCTACAAAGGTTCGTGGGCCCAAAAATATCTGACACCCAAGTTTGCCAAATTATGTGTTTGTAGGATTGTTGGCATAGGGTAGGGGTTGAAGAAAAATGAATCATTAATTTTTCTTCAGCTATTGAATGAGCAAATTCAAAATTACGAATACATATCTTCGATTATGTAAATTTGTGATACACCAACAATTTCAAAAATACACATCTACATAGATATAATTGTGTATGTTTTGATTTTTTCAAAAGTGTTTTATATATATGTTTCCCCTCCCAATCCGTTGCTTAGTGGTTAATGAACAGAACTTTAACTCACAAGGTCCCTATCTGTGTAGATTCAAATCCCGGTGATGGCATATGTATTTTCATAAGTATTGCCGGTGTTTCTACACGGCTTGACCAACCCTTATGGATAGTACAGTGTGTGGCCTCCCTCCATTACTAATCTCGTATTATTATCGCTTTGTCTATTTCTTATTCTTCCTATTCTTTCTTGTTTATTACGAAGTATACAAAAGATTACATAACCTTTTCCGTTTAATTCAGGCTGGAATACCACAGAATCACTTTGCCCTTGCACTAGAACCCGAATGTGCGGCCATATTTTGTAAAGAGACAGCTGTCTACAAACAGAATACCCAACAGACGGATGTCACCAAGTTTGCACCAGGGTCACAATATATGATAGTGGACATGGGAGGTACGTCATTTATATCGTTCGGAACAGTTTATGAACTATTGCATACACTTTATTCAGTAGTCAGAATTAATGCTTTCTATATGTTAGAATATGAAGAACGTCCTATTGAAAGCAAACTGATCAACTGTTTTTATTTTCTATACCTGATCGACCTCTTCATGAACTACTTCATACATTCCATTTAATAGTTTTAAGGTTCACCTCACGAAAATGCATAAAGACCTTCACATTGAAAGGATACATGACAGTTGCTTTAATTAATTTTTAAGGAAAAAAAGATCTCCTCTCTCCTAGGGTCTGAATAAACTCTATAGGGTGTTATTTCTTGTTAAAGGTGGTACCGTCGATATAACAGCGCATGAGATCGACAACAAACGAAATCTAAAAGAGTTATATCCGCCCACAGGGGGACCATGGGGTGGAATGTTAGTGGACGAGGCGTTTTATTGCCTACTCGAGAAATTGTTTACCCACGACGTCATGCAAGCTTTCAAATCAGAGCACAAAGAAGCCGAGATGAGTTTAAATGGAGCATTAGAATTGAAGAAACGAGCTCAAAATACATCGAGCGAATCGAATACTGTAAAAATACAGTTTCCGTTATCACTTACTATTCTATTCAAGGAAAAAACGAACGAATCATTTGAGTCATCATTACGGAAAAGCGAAGTGGCAAACAAGCCGACAGTTAGAAAGGACAAATTCTCCTTTAGTGAGGAAGCAGTCGCTAGTTTTTTTGACAATTCCATAAAGAATACATTGGCACATCTAAGAGAACTCCTGGCTAAGACAGAATTGGTCGGCATCGAGACATTGATGCTGGTCGGAGGGTTTGCAGAATCGGAGAGAGTGAAACGTGCGATCACCAATGAATTCCCCAGGAAACGAGTTATAACACCAGACGGCGCTGGTTTATCTATAGTCAAAGGTAATACTAAGGCATTTTTAACAAAGCATAATAGGTTCAAAACATTCAGTAGGTAAGTCGATTTTAGTTATAAGCAAGCCATCCCTAAACATATCTTACAGTAGTTTGATTTCTATCAGTTGTTTTAGTTAAGATAGATAGGAGGCGACAAACACCCTGTTTAGTTATTTCACACATGACAACGATTAAAAGGGACCACCTCAGAGATTTGTGCGCATGGATAACAACGTTAAAATTTAATATGTACAATAGTTGTCACTAAACCAAATACCATTTCAATTTGTTTTCCTAAAAGCATACTAGCGCTCAGAAAAAAACTGCAAAATTGGGTAATATGAGTTATGGATTATGAAAGAATATGTTGAAACATAGTGGAAAACCACAGGATCATGACAAAATAACTTCAGCATTATCTATTATCTACTTTTCGATTTGATTTTTATAAATTTAGTGCTCACCAATTTAACGTCATTGTTTACATTCGGGTAACATCTAAAATAGCGAGGAGCACTCGGATTAATCAGTGGCGATCACCCGGTAAGAAAAATCATGTGAAACGCATAAAAAGACTGTCATTTATCCATTATTAACAACGTGAACATTCAAAATGGAGAATTCCTTTGGGTTTTATTGGTTCCCAACGTTTCTCGACTGACCTTGTTTTATCGCTAATTGTAAACAAACCTTATAGTATACACTCTTTTAGAAACATCATGTTATAGTCTCAATTCTTTTGTAAAAGGGAATTTAAACCACTTTTAAGTTAAATTTCAATTATACTAGAACGTTCACGAATTAAGTGTAAATGAGCACAAGTATGACTTTAAGTTGCTAAAATCCCATGTTTGCGTAATATAATGAGAAGTGACAGCGTTTCTATTGACAAGCCTATTTATAGATAAAAGCAGGAATTCTTTCTTCAAGCACTTTCCTAGTGTAACGTGACAAGAGTGGTCAGACGTTTTCAATGACCCACGTGACAATGGTATCTAAACATAAAACCCCCTATTCTAGGTTTAGATCGTTGTTTACGAAAAACTTGTTTTCACGTTTGCAACTTCTGCAATATAAAGGTTCTTTATTTTTTTCTGTACAGTTATGAACGTTATTGGAAAACTGACAATTATCTAGTTTTATGTTACTTTACAAATCATTGTTGTAATTTTTTCGATAGAAGACAACTTAATTTAATAAGTTAAAATCCCAATCTGTCCCGTGCCCAAAACTATTATCTCGTTTTATAAACTTACTTTATAACGGCTTACATTCTGGATTTAACGAAATAACACTCATCGTAACGAGTAAGTAATACTTTATAACACGAAATTTAATTTATTGAAACGTTAACCTCTCAAGATTGTTGTCAATACAAATACATATGTTATCGTATGTGATGGGTATGTCATTAAATATGCATATAGGTATACAAAAATTGCAAAAAAGAATAGCAAAAACAACGAAAAAATGTTAAAATGAGATTGGTTAATTTGGGTAAGCGTTTCTTAAAGAGTCTGTTGTTCTACAAAATAGCTATTTCTTCTCATTTTGATAAGAGTACTTGTTTGAAATAGCTAGATAGGTGGGTTAGTGGGGTGGTTTTAAATCGGTATTATACGACTGAGTTTATTATAAACTGATAGTAAAGTCATAAGTGACGTGTTTTGGAATACGAAAATGTCAGTGTTTCGAAATATTCAACTGGGTTCCGCTTTACTAAACAACTCGTACAATATTGCAACGTGACACGTCATTGGAAGCGTCTCGGAGTGTCACTTTGTCCAATATTGAAATAAGAGGAATCGTTGTTTTAGACTTACGCAAATCTTAAGCGTAAACTGTTTAGTAAAACGGTACCCTGAATTTGTGCGGACGTCTATTCCAGGTGCTGTGATGTTTGGCTTCACCTCATCAAAACTCAATCTCTTTCGTTCCAGGAGAAAAATGCATAATCCAGGTAAATGCAAGGGTGTTTCAATAAGAGCAATAAAATCAAAACTAACAAAGACATTCAAAAGTTTGTGTATTGAAATCAATCAGAATTTTAGTCAAGATTCAAGATCTTTTATTGACTTAAACTATATACGCGTAGATGCATTTAGTCTTACATATATTTTAGATAATTGAATAACCTAGCTAATAAACGGTTAGTTGCCGGAGAAATCAGCAAGGTATGTAAGATACATGTACAGTGTACCATGATAGATCTTTGTAGAATGGCAAAAACTGTACTGCTTTTTTCTTAGACCATGTGGTCCAAATAAGAGGGCATACCTTTGAATTTTCTATGCAGTATCTTAGAAAAATGAATACCAACAACAAAGGATTTAGAGAAGCAATAAAGAAAAGGCTGGGGTGTAGGTCTCTTATTTCTACCTCTGTTAACCCATTACCAAACAATAAAGACATTTGACCCGTTTGTTGCAGACGACACTGGAAAAAATGTGGGAACAGGAAGAATTGCTCTTAACGAGCAATTTCTCCTTTTTTCACAATTTTTCTCCCCTACCAGTAGATTATTTTTTTAATTTCATCCAATTTTGAAATGTCGTCTGCAAATTCTTTCAATTTGGGACAGTTGAAAACTTGGTGTTTGGTAAAGGATTAATGGACTACCGAATTGCCAAAATATGCAAACATCTAATAAAACTATAAAAATCGCACTCAAAAACCCACGAAAAGAAATCCAAAAATTGTTAGAGTCATTGTGAAAAGGACAAAATTTGTTTCAATGAACATGGTTATGTTTTATTCAATGCGTTCACACGGCCATTTAAGTCTGTTTACTATGGATATGGTTCTACGTTCGCTCAAATCAAGGTCGAATCAGTCATGAATTTTCACGACGGCTAGTCTGCTGGGTGACTAACAGATTGTTGATAGTTTAATCCGTCTTGACAGATCGTTATTAACAGTTAAGTAATGAACGTAACGTCGTTTGTTATGAGGCTAGTAGTGTAATTAAACCGAAATATTGTTGATACGTTGTAAAACCCCAATAAAAAAAATAGAAATCAATAAAGTACACACGTATGTAGACCGAATTCAATCTGCTCTATAGACAGTGTGGTTAGAGCGACTTTGTTAGAATTCATAGACCTTTCAACAATCTAATACTATTACAAACACATATACATGTAATACCATAATTTCCTTTTCAATGCTTCTTGCATTTGAATGGTATCCAATCTAGCCGCCTCATCTCTTTTGTTTCATCTGTGAACTTCGCTTTGTTTCTTTTTTTTATTTTGCTTTTTCCTAAACAATGGTCTCCATTGTTTTATATATGCAATTTTCAGTATTTGTTTTACTTTGTTTTAGCGTCAACATACCGTATTTACACGTGTATAAGCTCTCGAAAAATGCCTTATACTTACGGTAAGTTCTTTTTGCACCCTTTTTTACAAAAAACCTAAACCTCAAATTTATTAAAAACTAGATATTGTCAATTTTTGTTTGAAATCCATACTTATTGCTAGTTTAGTCTCGGTAAAACTAAATAAAGATTATTTATATATATTGTTTAATGATCAGTCGCATTTTGAAGGATCGGTCTTTTAGAAATTGAGGACAATTGTAATAAATGATCAAATAATTGGTATAAAGTAGTGACCAGTTTAATTAAGACGAAGGAAGATCCCGAATAACAAATGAGAAATCAGCATCTGTGTTAACCCTTTCTCAAACAATAACGACCTTTGACTTCTTTGTTGCAGACGACTTTAGAAAACATTGAGGGAAAATAAGAAATTGCTCGTGACGAGCAATTTTTCCTTTTCCCACAAGGTTTTCTGCTCTTTCTGAAGAATGTTTTTCAATTTCATCACATTTTGAAATGTCGTCTGCAAACTCTATCAATTCGGGACAGTCGAAAATGTGCTGTTAGGGAAAGTGTTAAAAGGAACCTAACAGGCTGGCATGGAGCAGTAATCCAATCCGAACTTCTCGGTTATGTCAACATGCCTGTCGGAAATTGCCGAAGAGTTCCGATTGGAGACAATCTCCTCCTTACACTGTGTTTTCATTGGATGAACCCGATTAATTCAGATTGCTCCTAAGGTCGGCGTTATTTCTTCAATTCATATACATGTGGGTCGAAAAGAGTATAAGACTATGCACAGTTGCTTGATACACATTTCCATAACATCACTGTTTAAATACTTTATACTTTACTTATACTAAATAATCTATTATTTTGTTTAAAGAATAACTAATTTGGTCATTATATAGACACCTATGCAACCATTGGTGCCAGTTCAGTGAAAAGAAACAATTTCTATGTATACGTAATGAAACACATCGTGTCTGTCCATCCATAGGCATCTCCTATGCCATTCCTTTCGACAAACGGTCCCATCCTTTAGAAAAGAAGATGATCCGATATGGCGTAGAGAAGTGCGAAGACGTCTTCAAGGTGTTTATAACGAGAGGGGCCGACGTTGTTCCCGGCGAAACAGTCGTGAAGCACACGTTTTACTCGGCATACAGAGGCGCGGCAAGGTTACCAGTGGAAATCTTCAGGAGTACCGAGATTTACCCCAGATTCACGACAGACGTTGGCTGCACCAGGATTGGTGAACTCGTCTTGCAGCTGAGTTCCGAGAAGAGGGACGACATTGGAGTTATTGACGTTAAAATGCTGTTTGGCGATACACAACTTGAGGTAGAGGCCTGTCAGCATGGACGGCCACAAGTCGCAGTGGCGGCGGAGTTTGATTTTCTATGTTGAGCAGACGCTTGTTTGTAAACAATACGCTTTGACTGATTGTGTTAATCATTTCTGTAACAGACGATATTTGGGTTATTTGCGTTATTATGTTGTTAGGTGATACACAACTTGAGGTTAAGGCCTGTCAGCATCAAAAGCCAGACGTCGTGGTGGCGGCAGAGTTTGATTTTCTAAGTTGAGCAGACGCATGTTGGTGTACAATTGGCGCTTTGACTGATTATGTTAATCATTTCTGTTACAGACGACATTTGAGTTATTATGTTGTTATGTGATACGCAACTTGAGGTTGAGGCCCATCAGCATGGGCGGCCAGACGTCATGATGGCGGCAGAGTATGATTTCGTTAGCTTAGCAGACTCTTGTTGGTTAGCAATGAGCCTTTGAGTTCAAGTTTAAAATGAGAACATAACTTGGTTTCATCTACCTGCAGTTTGGTTACAACACGAGAATCGTTTAAAAAGCCCTATCTTATCCATTTGTGAACATTTTCTAGGACGGAAGTTTGAAACTTATGATATCCACTCTCGATGATTGCTTCCTAGTTACATAACCAGTACTATCCGATTTATGAAATCGTCATTGTACTTGGACATACAATCATCAACAGAGTATTAGGATGCCTTTAGCATTTTATTTTACAGGCATTGATATTTGTATGTTTTTTAAATACTTAAAATGTGTTTGGGATCTACAGCACATTTGATAAGGTACAATTTGGTATACTCTGTTGATTATTTTTACTTTAACAAACTTAAAATATATTCTTGATAACCATTGCCTCTCTATGTGAGACCATGTTGCATTTTGAAGGACTACAATGGAAATAAGAGATTTTTTTTTTGTTATCCTTAATATTGATGTGATTGAAATTCAGACGTTGTTCATAACACAACAATTTAAATTTCGTTATTTTATTCAATGTATTGCTTATTTTTAGATATATGTGTTGTAGATTACTGTTTTGTTGCTCAATACTGAAATAAATCTATCTATCTATATCAAAGGAAAGTAGTGGCTCCAATCTTTTTCGCACTCATTATAACTACTGCAACGGGTGTCCACAAAGAACACCCACAACAATTCTTAGAGAAGTAATGAATAGATCATATGCAAAACCTTTATTTTTATTCCGAAGGACTGACTTTTGCCTTGCGCTTAGCACTCAAATTATTTCACAAACCGCCTTTTTTTTTATACAAAACACTATGTGTATTCAGTCAAAGGCCTCTGGCCCATAATAAAATTTACATGTTAGAATATACAAATTTGTAAGAGCTGTTTATAATACAAAAGACTAAACATATTCGTGTTTCATACTTTCTAAGTTTTTTGAGATTAAACCATTGTTCCTGGATTCTTAACCAGTTTGCGCATTTAAGATGGTTTCATTATCATAAAAACATATAAGGCTATTTTTCGTATTTGGACTTCATTTTCTGTTCTGATAATGCTATAAAAAATTTCTTCACCATCATTTCCGTGATACCAATTGAAGAGATATGAATTACGTTGTTGTACATATTTTTCGCAATGAAAGAAAGAATGGTATTCGTTATCTATTATTCTAGTGTTAGATTCATTGAAACAAAAAGTACAGATTCTCTCTTCTCTTGGAATGTTTTGGTGTCTCCCAGTTTCTATCGTAAATTTATTGTTCGAACATCTAAATCTTGACAATGCCTTTTTGAATTGATAAGAGAGTCCAATAGATAAATATTTTTCAGGTTCTAATAATGATTTAAAATGTTTGTAGGTATCACATCGAGATGACCCATTCAAACTAGCAGACCAGTCCTGTGTTTTGCAGTCATTAAGTCTCAGTTTGAAATATTTTAAAAACATTGTGTATATTATAGTTTGCTTGTAAGATCATCAGCCGTGGTGGAACGGCTGGTTCAAGTCGCCAGGGTATCGCTTTACTGAAGGTCTTATGTTGGAAAATATCAGCCTAAGCAGTGAAAATTCTTGGCCCAAATAATCTCATAAAATTTCCCCAAAACTCATAACTTTCATTCATTTTAGTCATTTTTCTATAGAAAACCCCATTGATTTTTAAGTTTTGGTAAATAAAAGCCCATTAATTTAATTTAGAAAAATATCACTGCCTAAGTAAAACTGATATGTATAGATCGTTTCCTACATAGAAGTACAATATAGTCATGTGACATGCTATTTAAAGCGTCTCGAAGAGTCGATCCCAACGACGTATCACTTCACAACATTGCTCATCTCAATATTAATATATGATGGAATGTTGGTTTGAACTTAAGCACATTTTAGTACAAGAAATTTATCAAAACCATACCTCTTATCAATATCCAAATCGACCGGTATTCGAATTTGAACCTCAGACATCGAAAGGTTTATGTGAGATCAGGCTCGATAGTTTAACCCTTTCCCAAACAACAAGTTTTCGACTGTCCCAAATTGAAAAAGTTTACAGTCGACATTTCAAAATTAGAAAAGAATCTTCTGATAGGCTAGAAAACATTGTGGGAAAAGGAAAAATTGCTCGTCACGAGCAATTTCTCCTTTTCCCTCAATGTTTTCTAAAGTCGTCTGCAACAAAGTGGTCAAATGTCGTCATTGTATGGGAAAGGGTTAACCAATAGATACGATTGTCTGATTTAATATGGTAACGTTAAATCAATGACAGTACATAAGGCCTTGTTATAGTCTATCAGATTCTTCATGCACTGCGTGTTGGTATAGTTGGCATAATTATCCACCGTCACATCCAATCGGAACCCCTTGGTGATGTTGGCAGGTCTGATCCGGCCTGCCGGAATTTGCCGAAGTGTTCCGATTGCGTCACATCAAGGCAATACGAGAATGTATGACGTCACTCTCTCTCGATGCCCACCACTCGGACGGTAAATTCCGGAAGTTGTTTGTTTAGGTAGTGGTCAGAATTTGCCATGTTTTGGCCCTTCTTTATTCTTTAAAAAAAACAGTCATTTTGGCACGTTCACAGTACCTTCTATGAAAAGATTCAGAGTTAATCCTTGTTGTTTCACTATTCCACACTCCAATCCCAATCAGAATTCTATGTATTGATATGCCGAAGATCAGCTACTTTTTTCGCTACCGGCCATCTCTTTATACCACCCTCTTAAATCGGATACAAAAAAAGCTGGGGTCAGCGAAGGACGTCTTCCTCAGCGCTTCGCCTTCCGCTAGAAGTAGTTCTGGAAAAAACAACAAACCAAAGGTTTGAAACATGGCCAACACCCACACAAGACCAAAAACAGTCAAACGGCCCTCTTCTGTCCTAAAAGCATAAAATCAACACTCTAAGTAACATTCTAAATTCACACGAACTACTTTTAATTGTACAACGAACCCCGGAAGTAATTCTTCAGTGGTCTCTGACCTTATGGTATCTTCGCCACAGCAAGTGAACTGAAAAAGATTTGATGAGTTATTCGGGAAACGAAATTGCATTCGTTCGTTCGTTCGTTCGTTCGTTCGTTCGTTCGTTCGTTCGTTCGTTCGTTCGTTCGTTCGTTCGTTCGTTCGTTCGTTCGTCCGTCCGTCCGTCCGTCCGTCCGTCCGTCCGTCCGTCCGTCCGTCCGTCCGTCCGTCCGTCCGTCCGTCCGTTCGTTCGTCCGTCCGTCCGTTCGTTCGTCCGTCCGTCCGTCCGTCCGTTCGTTCGTTCGTTCGTTCGTTCGTTTGTTAGTGGGATGTATGTGACTTTAAAAGGGATGACAACTCTCTCCAATTTCCAAGTAAAATGGCGGCTGGCCTATTATCTAACCTGTTTGCTACTCTTAGTATCTTTTCTCATCAAAAATAAGCAGATATTTAGGGTTTCGGAAAGCAGGCGACACAAAAATCTATTTCTTGGAAATTGCCCAGCATTCTTACAGTTAAAAGTTGATTCGTATCATGGAAAATTTGAAACGTTCCGATCATCTCTAGACAAAAGAAATCACTTTCAATTCAAACGCAGCAAAGAAGAGGCGCTGCAGCATTTACTTCCGGTAAGAAAATCTTTAAGGCTTATGCGATGCTGCACTTACCCAAATCTCTTGATGTGACAATGAAATGAACTGGGTTTCTCAAGAAACTGATAAGATAAGTACATGTATCCATATATATAATCTTTATTTCCTCCATTTTCTGAAGAGATTACAAACAAACATTTACAAAAAAGAAACATTGAAATGCTCTCTCTTCCTTTAGCCATACAACTCACATACCCTTATGTCACATACACTCGCCCCTCACGACCAAACCCATAGTGCATGGTCACGATAAAAGCGAAGGATAACAGACGGGGGTAATTTCTAATTGCAATTCAATTTTGATTGCGTATTTAACTTATTCTTTCAACTCGTGTGATAATTCAATGTCTGCCTGTTTCTATCTCTAATTATGATGCTCGTAATTTTAACAAGAATACAGTATATACCATCCCTAAATCGTCTGTGAGAAGGTGATCAATCCGGAATTTATATACCTGCAAATCCTGATAGAAGTGTGCAAGCTGTTTTATGAAGAATAAATCCACAATTATATCGAAAATGGAGTCATGCGGTGTGGCTTTAGTTGTTTTTTCTAACATTGATTTCCAAGCAAGATATGTTTATGAAAAATGGCAAACAAGGCAAACTTTTTATGGACTAAAACTTCTACTTTGGCTGTGATAGTTATTTTCTTTGGGAATTAACGGCACTTTAAATATAATGATACTTATACCACAGGGATTTTGCAAGGATTCGTGTTCAGGATATTTTCATTGGGTTTGTGTGATGTTATTTCCAGGCCACTGGCTGTTTCCCTGCATGAACATAATCGATCAGTGGTGAGAGACGATTAAATCATAACTCGACTTCGTTAAGCGTCTTATAGAATAGTGGGAACGTATCCGAGAGTGGCCTTATTACGGGAAGGATAATCCATGTATCAATGCATCGTCTATGATGAGTGTTGAAGAGATTACGTATCTTGTTCCCACATTGTTACTTAGTGACCATTGAATGTTTGATATAGTGTGTTTTGATCCTAACAGCATGATATTCATATTCGAGCGAACCTTATTTTGCGGCCTTGTTGTAACGGTGGTGGGCCTGTTACCCAGGGGTCCCGTGTTTGAACCTAACGGCATGGCTGCTCTCGTCCATTGGCAAGACACTTCGGTGGCATAGTATTGTATCGGTGGTATCAAGAAAATCCGTTAAAACCAATACTCACAAAATGTTAGACTATATACAAAAAGGGTATTGATAAACTTAGTTTTTACAACATAATAGATAATAATTCATCATAGATTTGGTGATTTGTAGATGGAAAGACCTATCATCAATATTCCTAGATCCACTCTGTTAGTCATCTGAATAAGTCACCGCCATTTAGTCATAACCAGTTTCACATTTGTTTAGACATTTATTTATTTCATTTTTATTCCAATGTGATATAAAACACCACTTTACTTCTCATAAGATACAATTTCCACCTGCTCTCTAATTCAAGATTACATGCCTTATTGTGTAAAACTCTTAATTAAACTGCAATGTCCTCGAAACAGGTAATCGAACACTACATTATAAGCCTCTGTTTCGCTTATCAAAACAGATGTGTTATTTTCGTTTAAATGTGATACTGGTGCTTTAAGGGCGTTGACATTTCGTATGTTTCAGTATTAAACTGACACTATGACAGAAAAAGGAATACGATAATTATAATGCCGGTGTTATCAACGCTACATATATATATGAGGCTCATTCTTATGAATTGAGTGTTTATTTTCCTTTTTCGAGTGGTTAACTATCGCTTTAAGTGATTGCCAGGTTGTATGTTGGAGAGACCTGGGAAGCGTTTTACTAAACATCTTACGCTAAGAACTTTCGTATGTTTGGAAGAACATTCCCTCTTATTTCCAGAGAGGAAACCGATATTGCAAAGTAATACGTCATTCAATACGAAACGCCTTCAATAACGTGTGACATTACAATATTGTACATTTGCTTGTGAACCGTGGCCCAGTGATAGGGCCTCGGCTGCGGGATCGGAGGGTCCCGGGCTCGAACCCCGGCGCAATCATCGGATTTTCTCAGAGCAAGAAATGCATCCTATGTTCCTCCTCTCCACCCAGGTGTTTAAATGGGTATCTGTGAGGGAATAAACCAATATTCCGTGGTTGCATTTTGGCAGTATTTAAACAGCCAGTTTGTCACTAATAACCTGGTAGGTAATAGTAAAACCGCCTGTAAAGCATAGATGAGACTATAAACCCTTTCTTTTTTCACCCTTTTTGATTATGGTTACTGTCATGCACAAGAGTTATTACGAACGCAGGTATATGTTATTTCATAAAAGCAACCATATTAGGTTTTTGGTCTGTAAGCTGTTATGATCCCCAAACTACAGTGGATGGAGTGAAGAAAAACTACATTAGAAGCTACGTCTTCATTACAATGTAGTCAAAAATAACATTTACATTTTCCATAGCGATCGTCAGCAACAGCCTTTGTTATCCATAGCCATAGGCATCCATAGCCATTGTCATCCATAGCCATTGTCATCCAAAGCCATTGGCATCCATAGGCATTATCATCGATAGGCATTGTCAGTCATATCCATTGCCAGCCATAGCCATTGGTATCCATAGCCATTATCATCAAAAGCCATTGGCATCCATAGCTAGTGTCATCCATAGCCAGTGTCATCCATAGTCAGTGCCATCCATAGCCAGTGTCATCCATAGTCAGTGCCATCCATAGCCAGTGTCATCCATAGCCAGTGTCATCCATAGCCAGTGTCATCCATAGCCAGTGTCATCCATAGCCAGTGTCATCCATAGCCAGTGTCATCCATAGCCAGTGTCATCCATAGTCCGTGTCATCCATAGACATTGGCATCCATAGGCATTATCATCGATAGGTATTGTCAGCCATAGCCATTGCCAGCCATAGTCAGTATCATTAATAGCCATTGGAATCCATAGGCATTACCATCGAAAGGTAGTGTCAGCCATATCCATTGCCTGCCATAGCCATTGGCATCCATAGTCATTATCATTAAAAGCCATCGGAATCCATAGGCATTATCATCGATAGGCATTGTCAGCCATAGCCATTGCCAGCCATAGCCAGTGCCATGCATAGCCATTGTCATCCATAGCCATTGGCATCCATAACCATTTTCATCCATAGCCATTGTCAGCCATAGCCAGGATCATCCAATGACATTGTCATTCATAGCCGTTTTCAGATATAGCCGTCGTCATCCATAGCCATTGTCATCCATAGCCATTGCCATCCATAGTCATTGTCAGCCATAGCCATTGTCAGTCATAGCCATTGTCAGTCATAGCCATTGTCATCCATAGTCAATTTTAGCCATAGTCATTGTCAGCCATTGTCGTTTTCATCCATAGTCATTGTCGTCAATGGTCATTGTCTGCCATAGTCAATTTTAGCCATAGCCATTGTCAGCCATTGTCGTTTTCATCCATAGTCATTGTCGTCAATGGTCATTGTCTGCCATAGTCATTGTCAGCCATAGCCATTGTCAGCCATAGCCATTATATCATATATTATTATCTAGAATCATTTTCCTGTTAACCCGACCTATAGCTATCGGGCCTTTGTAATCAACTATGATCTAGTTATTGTACATACTCGGTCCAGGGGTTTTCATTCTGTGTTTGAAGGATCGGTCTACCCAAAGAAGATCATAGAAAACAAGGGAAGGGCAATGCCACCAAGGGAGTATAATAATTATCAATCTCAATTTTGATCAAAGTAATCGGATAAGACATATAATGTCGGCAGACTTGTATGCAGCTATAATTTAACAGAGGAAACGACAAGAAAGAATCCTTTACACTTCATAATGAGTTATGATAACAAACGGGCCCAGTGTAATTATCTTCGTCTTTAATACTTTATTATCATTAGATTATTTTTAGATTTCGATTACAATGTAACGCTAGGGGAGTTAGTGCTCAAAGAAAAGTCGTTGACCAAAGATCAAAGCAGCCAGAAAGATAATGAATGACAGTGTAAGATTTTCTGAGAAATGGAGGTATGACAAAGGTTACGAGGGATGGTCACAACAGATTTGGTCTTTTAATGAATGAACTCAAGTCTGTATGGACACCGCGCGACAAAACAGACTTACAGTCAAAGAATTTTCTGGTAGAAACATAGCACTCTCACTGCTAATGTTATATCTAAATCATATTCTCTATGTATAAACAAACTAAATATTTGAATTCCTATTTCGAACTGTATGTATAACTTTTTCACTAGAGCGTACTCATTTTGACTAATAGACCTACGTGTAGTGTTATCACTTTTCTTTTTGAAAATCTATCAAACAAAAATGGGTTATATTTCCATGATTGTACGAAAGATAATACGAATCAAAGCCAGCCTGATAGATAATATCTTCCATTCTCAGACTCGTCGTATTTAATTCCGTCTATCAAAGAAAATGCCGAATGGTCATTAACTGCTTGCTTTTTCCTATAACCCTTATAATGCTGGGTAATTCTCTCAAAACAAATATTTGTGTCGTCTGCTTTCCAAAACCTTAACTATCCTTAATTTTGATGAGGAAAGATACTCAGAGTAGCAAACAGGTTAGAGCACAGGCCGGCCGCCAAATCACTTGGCAGCTGGCCTGTGATCTAACCTGTTTGCATAAGCATGAAGTCAGTTCTAGTCAGTTCTAGTACTATAAGGGTTAAGATAGAAGTCATCAAACAGATCACAGTGAGGATTATGGTATCTTGAAAGTGCCATGTGAATGTTACTGATTTTTTTTTTTCTATTTCGTTATAACGATTTACATACTCGTTATAATAACTTACCCTAACGACTTACTACGTGTAATTTGTAATAACAATTAAGGTAATCATTATAACAAGTAAGAAAGTCGATATAACGAGAAAGTTAAGTCCTTTTAACGAGATAACGAGATAACTCAAGTTATTATTGTGGGTTTATTTGACCAATCAGATAGTTCGTTGTTTTATCACGTCATCATGAATAAAAATAACTGATCTTATCGCATGCTACTTTGATTAAGGGCTAGCTTATAAATCAATACAACTTATCGCATGTCTGCTCATAGTTTAAAGCCATACTTGCTCTCATTTACACTTTAATTGTGAAAGTTCTAGAATATTTGAAAATAAACTTAAAAGTAGTTTAAATTCCATTCTACAAAGGATTTGAGACTGTAACACCTTCACATAATGCTTTTAAAAGAGTGAATACTATAAAGTTTGTTTACAATTAGCGATAAAACAAGGCCAGCCGAGAAATGTTGGGAACCAAAAAAAAACAACGAAATTCTCCATTTTGAATGTTCACGTTGTTAATATTGGTTTAATGAAAGTATTTCTATGCGTTTCATGTGACTTTTCTAACCAGATCATTGCCACTCATTAGTCCGAGCGCTCCTCGATTGTTTATGTAACTCGAATGTAAACAATGAAGTTAAATTGATGGGCACCAAACTTGTGAAAATAACACTTTCAAAAATAGATAATAAATAGTGCAGGCGTTATATTGTCATGATCACTTGGTTTTTCGCCATGTTTCAACATATTCTATCATAATTGTTAACTCATATTACCCAGTTTTGCAGTTTTTCTGAGCGTTAGTATGGTTTTAACAAAAGTTCCATAAATCTCGTCATCTCTGTCAGTCGTTTACAGTCATGTTAATGTAAGATACACCAAACCATGTGATTGGTCAAATAACTCGTGAAGACAGCAAACGACTTATATTCCTGAAAAGCTATGCAAGAGAATACATACATAAATATTAGTATGGATATGAGCATAGAATCTAACAAACGATAGACAATCTTGATGTGCCTGCATGAAAAATGAACTTACTTGAAATAGTATTTCTCTTTTATTTTGAGTCATCATAAGCTTAGATTTTTTTTTAAAAACTTGGCCAAGTACAATAACAAGCGAGAAATCATGTTTAAGCATACAATAAGACACTATTCTTTTCTGAATTATTTATCTTTGAATAACTATTATGATAATATTGGTCACACATTCTTTCTTTTGATTCATCTATAATAAACCATATCAATATTCTGCTGCTACGACTTATAACGAGATATCAAATTTGTACAAATGTCCCCTCTGTGTCACCGTAGACGAGTCAGACATTCATTATTAAAACTCAAAAACTCAAAACTCTTTATTAGGCATGTCGGCACTTTATGTGCCTATGGCCAATACATATACAATATAAAACATAATACAACATGCATGAAAACATGAAAAACAATTTGTAATACATAGAGAGTTAATGATAATATTTTTCTAAATTAAGTTACATGTTTTCTCTATTGCGAACCAATACTTGCTAATCTTGATTCGCATTAGACAAATTAATTATATTATTTCTTAATACTAAAGATTCCTTGATAAACTTACACAAATTCATTTGTATCTTAATCTTTGAAGAAGACATTATGGATAAAAATAAGGTTAATGAAGGAAATGTGCAATTTAAATATTTAGTTCTCAAATTTCTATAGGCTGGACATATAAGTATAAAATGATATTCGGTTTCAACTTGGTTCTGTTTACATACTTCACAATATCTTTCCTCCCTATCTATATTAATGTATCTGCCTGTTTCTATTGCTAATTCATGGTCCGAAATACGTAATTTTGTTAGTAAAATTCTTTGCTTATCATTCTTTACATTACTTAAGTATGGTTCAATTTCAAAATGTTTTTTAAAATTTTTATAGTAATGTAATTTCCTGGAATTTGAAATATCAGAAAACCATTTCTGTATAAACTGGTCTCTAATACGTTGTTGTATCAAAGGAAAATAATTCTGGTTTGTGTTAAAATCTGTCCATATAAAATTCAGTCCTAAATCATTCAACTGCTGTCTTATTTTGTATTCCCAAGAGGATTTAAAATTTAAAAGATGTGTGCAGTTATCCAAATATGTATCGTGTAAGATTTTAATTGGAGTTTGCTTAATTTTAAGCCAATATTTAAAAGATTTTTCAATACAAATTAATGACAAAGGAAATCTTCCCAGTTCACCAAGGACAGCATCATTTGAGCTTTGTTTACGAACACCTAAAATAATTTTGCAGAACTTAATGTGCAGAGAGTCTACTTGTTTATACTTATATATACCCCATACTTCCGATCCGTATACTAAAATTGGAACAAATAGTTTATCAAATAAAGATAATTTTGTCTTAATATCCATTGGTATTCGTTTAAAAAGTGCTAATAAATTGAACATTGCCTTTAAAGCTTGGTCATGTAAGGATTGGGCATTAGACGCTGAACAAACCCTATTATCCCTTTACGTCTCAATAATCCGCTGAATACAGTCTTATTGAAATAAAATGCTTCATTTTCACATTATGTTCCTTATCTACATGTGTATCTGTTAATGTGTGTGTTCCATGCATCTCATGAAGAATGAAAGAAAGCAATGTTGGCTTAACACTATACCACCTGGCGCCTCATTTTTGCATTTTGCAGCGGACGACTTTCAAAAAGCATTTTGGCAAAAGGAGAAATTGCTTGTGACAAGCAATTTCTCCTTTTTCCACAATGCTTATTCAATCTATTCACATATGAAAATATTAGTATTGAAAGGATTTTCACATGTTTACAAAGCTTTTCGAAAGTCTTCTGCTTCCAGAAAAAAAATTCGTTTGAATGTGGTAAAGAGTTCAACCTGTCCTGAAATGATAGTGCTTGGAAAGGAATACAAGGATCATTCGATTGGTGGGCTACCCCATGATTTGACTGATACACTGTTGAAACATTGATAAACCTAACTAACATGCAATGATTGGCATTTTATTTCCTCCTTGGGGTTATTTTAGCTTTTTTAGTATAAACTAATAACAATGGGGAGGCTAAATGTATACTGTATATGTTTATCCCTTTACCAAACGCCAAATATTCGACTGTCACAAATTGATTTAGTTTGCAGACGACATTTCAAAATGTGATGAAATTGATAAAAAAAATTTCTGATAGGGCAGAAAATATTGTGGGAAAAGGACAAATTGCACACAATGTTTTCCAGAGTCGTCTGCAATAAACTGGTTAAATTTCGTTATTGTTTGGTAATAGGTTAAAATCAGTTTGTGTATAGTATACAGTATACTGTACAGCTCCCAAGAAATACCAGAATCAGTGATGGATACATTATCCGCCTTGTTGTGACTGAAATAGTGTTGAACATTCCCTTACAACATCAAATCAATGTTATGATATGACTTTTGCTTTTCTTTTCTTTTAAATGAAATGCATCATAATGTTTATTCTTTTCATATAAGATATATTAAGACAGGTAAGACAACCCAAAGAAGCGATACAAGTGTTTACCAATTGCAAGAATAACTTTTTAAATGCAGTTTACTGAAATGAAATGTATTGTATTTAGATATGAAGCAACCATTTTTATCTAGATCTTTACATTCAACATAGTTAATAGTATCTTCTTTTCGTAAATCAATCACAATAGCACATGACTTTGCTTTTAAATAAATGCTGAATGAAATGGCCTTATGTAAGGTAAGTAGAACAATGATTGTTATCCGGCAAGCAATATGGTCAATTCTACCTTTATACCATTCTATCTGTCGATGTATGAAACCTTGTGACAACACTATGTGTCATTAGGTTACCTTTACATTATATAGATTGTTTTTCTTATATATAATTCCTTTTGAATATTGTATAGGACATTACAACCTTTATCTCGTTTTGTGGCTCCATTTTCATTTGAAATATAATATTTTCTCTGTATAAAACCAACATATCCCTTAAAACACTGGATATTTTTTTAGAAATATATTTTTGTGTTGTCTGCTTTCCAAAACCTTAACCATCTGCGCAATTTTGATATGTAAAGATACTCAGAGTAGCAAACAGGTTAGATCACAGGCCAGACGCCAATTTACTTGGCCGCTGGCCTGTATCTAACCTGTTTGCACAAGCATGAAATCCGGTCCAGCACTGTAAGGGTTAAGGCTTTTGTGGGAAACTATTATTTTGTGAATGCTTTTTATTAAATATAAAACAGGAAGAACCATAAATATTTCCATTTCGTCATTGTATTAAAAAAACAATCGTTTTATGAATCCGTATAAACCATATATTGATTAAAACATTATTCTAATATTTCTAAACATTTCCAAGTTATATCATGTCGTCTGCCCACAAATCAATCGATTCTTCGCGGTTTTCCAATTTTTGGAAAAAGCATAAAAAAGCACGCTGCCAAAGTCGAAACAGGAGAAATGTATGAGGGTAAAATTCTAAACAAGTCTTTGTCATTACCGAATGTAAAGGTATATATGGGTCGGTCAATGAAATACCAGATTTAACATTTAAAATCCTTGGTAATTGTCTAAAAATAGATTTTTGTGTCGTCTGCTTTCTAAAATCTTAAATATCTACTTATATTTGTTGAGGAAAGATACTCAAAATAGCAGACAGGTTAGATCACAGGCCAGCCGCTAATTTACTTGGCGACTGGCGTGGATCTAACATGTTTGCACTAGCATGAAGTCGGTTCCAGGGTACCGTTTTACTAAACAGTTTACGCTTAAGATTTGCGTAAGTCTAAAACAACAATTCCTCTAATTTCAATATTGGACGAAGCAAATTTTGCAAAGTGAGACATCATTGGAATCGTCTCTCCGAGACGCTTCCAATGAAGTGCCACATTGCAACATTGTACTTTCATTGAAGATACTATCCATGTTTATTAATTATGACTTACTCAAACATTTTCCGTAAGTTGTTTAGTAAAACGGGCCCCAGCGCTATAAGGGTTATAGTCTCCTATATTGTTAAATGCTCAGGTATAACTAAGGACCTTGTCATTTATATTATAACAACAAAAAGGCGCTCTTCTTTGTAAGGGTGTTTTAGGGAAGAAATAATGGAAAAAACAACTTTGAATGCGGTTACAATACATGTTTTTTATTAAATTAATTTATTTGGTTTTGAACAACATACTATTAAAAATATTTATCTCGCAACATAACACTTGTTTTGGTAGGTGCTTCCAGTCAGATTTGTATAGAAGGGGTCTGGATTTACAGTGATAGTGTTCAGGCCTCTCGTTAGACCTTTAAACATTGTAACTCTGACCCGACATGCACTCAAGCAGAAGCAACTCGGCAATGCCCGGCACAAATAACTATCTTCTCGGCAATCCCCGTAACAAGCCGGTAGATATTCCTCGTAGGTATTTCATGAATACACAAGAAATCCTGGGGAAATTCGACTGTTTTCCGCCGGATAACACACTTGATTACAACATTACTCCCAGGGACTAAATGTTTATGTAAATACCCACAAATTGGTTAAATATCACAATTGATTGTTTGTTTTTAGTCATTTCATTAAAAATTATCATATCAACACATCTGTGTTTCATATTGATTCAATCGTATCTACTTGGGTTGCGCCGGGGATTGCCTAGTAGATACTACTGCTAACGGACCAATCTGAACACATCGGGTTTATCCAATGAAAACACCCCTGAACTAATAGGGATGACGCCATATTGTTTCCCGCGAGAATGACGTCACTTTACTTTCGTTTTTGAAAATAGGTCTTAAACGTGAAATCTTAAAAGTCTTTAAAGTTGATTGAGGAAACAACTATACATGTCACAACAACAATTTCGCCATTTGGTATGAGTAACTGATAAAAAATTATCTAAAAGGATGTCCAACATTCCATACACTTCAAACTACTTAACGTGCACGCTTAGAAAATGTGTTAATTGCTGGATGCCGATTTACCCGAGAATTGTAACCATACACTTATATCCGAGGTGTATTTCACAGCTCACGGAAATACCCGAGTAGTTCCGATTGCTAACGGACATGCCCTTCGTCGCCGTTATGTTGCCGGACTACTTTCAAAATGGCTTCCCGTCACCTCCGAAATGATTTTAAGAAATGACTGATGCGTTCCGAATGAAGCAAGAGATGCAAATTGTATACGCTTTACTGCTATACAGGCTCTTTTTTTACATGAACATCAAACATCCTCACTCGTTCAATTCAATGTATCTGTGGCTTGCAGCATTGCCAAGCATTCCAAAGACAAAAACATGACAATATTCCCCTTTTATCGCAATGATTTCTACCGAAGGGTATAGCGCAAACTCGAAAGGGCCATTCATTCTAGATTGTCAAATACTGAACCTCTCAAATTGGACCAACAGCAGATTTCATGTCACGTGTTATTGTATCCTTTCATCGTGCCAGTAAGACGCTGCTGTAGATCACAAACACTAAACAATAGAACAGACACAGGATCCTGTCGATCACTATGGCAACCTGATACCATTCGGAACGAACGTCTTTCCTCGCTTCAATCACTCCATTTCGGACAATGAGCGAGTTTAAACAGCGGAGTATGTCTTCGATGTCGCGTTCCATTTTATTTGCGACTGTTTTCACGCCATCATTATTGTCCGTGGTGGTTGTTGTTGTTGTTGTTGTTGACGAACTGAGAAGTGATTTGGATTCCAATCCCTTTAATGAGATTGACTCTGCATCTTCAAGGGGATAGTATGTATCCGTCAGACAAAATAGTCTTTTGAACGTCTTAAGGAATACCTGTAGTAAACAGATGATGATATAGATATTTTCACACCCATGCATTACTGTTCACTGTATTTTAATGCAGAGTTCGTGGACTCGTTTTACCCTTAAAATGCTGGGTAATTTTCTAAAAATAGAAATTTGTATCGTCTGGTTTTCAAAACCTTAGATATCTGCTTAATTTTGATGGGGAATGGTACTCAAGGTAGCAAACTGGTTAGATCACAGACCAGCCGCCAATTTACTTGGTGGCTGGCCTGGATCTAACCGGTTTGCATAAGTATGAGGTCGGTTCCAGCACAATAAGGGTTAAATGATAGCTCTTTTGATAGTTTCAATCGCTTGAATAAAAGCTATTAAAACAGAAGTTTCATTCGTCTATTTTCAATGAAAAGATCATATGTCCAATTTTCTTGAACGTTTCGAGCTGCTCGAATGAAATGGAACAACCTTTATAAAAACAGAACATATTTTCGACGTCAAATTAACCCTTTGGCCAAAGCTGTTTCTACATTCTACCGAAAACGGTCGATCTTTTCTTAGAGTCCTTCTACAAGAACATATGGATGTGGCATGGAGAATAATTAAACATCTTAATAAAGGGGAAATAAAGCTTATACACCTATATGTTTTGCTTCTGATCAAATAGTTTTTATGTAGTTTTTCATATTTCTAAAGATAACAAACACATACGAAAACCCTGGGCATATCTTATTCGATTGGCTATTTGCACAACCTAACGCCACATTTGTGCGTCTTGCCGCAGACCATTTTCAAAAGAAATTTTGGTAAAAGGAGAAAATGCTGGTCAAAAGCAATTTCTCCTTTTGCCAAAAAGCTTTTTTAATCGTTTCAAGTATCACAACAGCAAAACTAAAACAATTTTCGCACATTTACAAAGTTTTTCTAAAGTCGTCTGCTTCAAGTAAATAATGTCGTCTGCAGGTTATAAAGAGTTGGTATATAAATCTTTATTAGAGTCTCATCATGGTTACAACAGACAGTATGTACATATACAATGTTAAAAAGGCACAATAAAACCATGTCCTTCAAAGTTAAATTATAAGGGACTTTTTGTCCGCATTTAGAACACCAACTAAGGTCTGTTTAACCCTTTCCCAAACGATAACGACATGTGACCACTTTGTTGCAGACGACTTAAGAAAACATTGTGAGAAAAGGAGAAATTGCTCGTAACGAGCAATATTTCCTTTTCCCACAATGTTTTCTGCCCTATCAGAAGATTATTGTCCAATTTCATCACATTTTGACATGTCGTCTGCAAACTCTTTCAATTTGGGACAGTCGAATATTTGTTGTTTGGGAAAGGATTAAACACTATATATGGTAAACTACTAGTAAGTATAAAAACACCCTGACTCACCCTTCGAATAATTCCCGGAACTTTTCTATTCCGTGGCCCGCTGTTGTGGATATTTATCACAAAAACTGAGCAAATGATAGACAGTCCCGTCCATAGGGTGGTCAAACTGTAATACTGAACTGAAAACGAGGATGTGACATGATTAAATAAGGTAGATTACCCTTAATCCTCCATTTTAAATATAATTCTTTCGTCGGATTACTTCGGTCGTTCTCGGTATACATCGGCCGGGGCTGGAACTATTCGGTTAAATTCAAATTGTTTTGGCCCAAAATATTTTGATTTCAAAATGGGTGATAATGGGTATTCAGCCTTAAGTCCATCAGTTTGTTTCAAGGTGCTTGTTTACGGATGTGTTAACGTTTTGAAGTTAGAAATCAATTTCTGATGCTCTTTGTACAAGTCTTATCAAAAGTCTGTTCCGTTCTGTTCTATCTTTGAAAATAATTATGAACTCTGTTGGGAAGCGAAACAAAAATCAAGCTTGATTCGATAGAATACGAATACCAATGTTTTAATGAGACGTAAGAGTCTTACTTGTCCTTGAAATAATATTTAAAATATACAAACATATCAATGCCACATAGAAATAGGAAGTGGATTGCTGGAGTTAACGTTAACCCTTACAGCGCTGAAACCGACTTTTAGCTATTGCAAACAGGTTAGATACAGGCCAGCCGCCAAGTAAATTGGCGGCTAGCCTGTGATCTAACCTGTTTGCTACTATGAGTATCTTTCCTTAGATAATTAAGCAGATAATAAAGGTTTTGGAAAACAGATGACACAAACATCTATTTTTAGAAAATTACCCAGCATTCTAAGGGTTAACTTAAACGTTTAAATGGTGTTAATGAATTGATATGAAGTATGAATAACGATGGTATGGTTCCAATAAACAAGGGCTTATTTACCAATATACGGGAGATTCGGATGCGCTTCTGGTAGAAAGGAGTTGATCATGCCTAGTAGGATCAAGCAGCCAATCAAAATAGCCGAACCTGTAATGGAAATTTACATCGTTATACAGAACTATTCGGTGTCGAATTGAATACACTGTTGACAATGAATCTAAATAACCCATATAGTGCTTAAAGCGACTTCATGCTTATGCAAATAGGTTAGATCTCAGGCCAGCCGCCAAATGAACTGGCGGCTGGCCTGTGATCTAACCTGTTTGCTACTCTGAGTAACATTCCTAATCAAAATTAAGCAGATATTTAAGGTTTTAGAAAGCAGACGACACAAAAAAATATTTTCAAAAGAATTAGCTAGCATTTTGAGGGATATCTTGAAGCTCTCATCATAACATTTTCTGACCTTGGTTAATTTTCCGTGTATATATTAAACGGCTTTTCAAAACAATGTTCAGGATACGGTAACATGGAGGTTTTCTGTTTTACTCTTATAGTGCTGGAATCGACTTCATGCTTATGCAAACAGGTTAGATCAATGTCAGCCACCAAGTTATCTAACCTGTTTGCTACTCTGAGTATGTTTCCTAAGCAAGATTAAGCAGATTTATAATGATTTTGAAAACAGAAGACACACAAATATGTTTTTAGAAATTACCTACTATTGTAAAAACTAAGCAGCAGATAATAAAAAAAGAGGTTTTGCTGTGTTGGGTTGGTTTTAGATATCTTAGGCTCTAAGCACACACCTTTAGTAAATGAATAAATACATGACAAGACAAGCTTATATAAATAAATGAAAGATCGTTTACGTTCGGGGGTAATTTACTAAAGTAATGAAAGAAAGCGTGCGTATATATACCATTTGGTTTAAAATAATAATTGCATAGGTGAATGCTTAAATTATATGAGACTTAGTTGAATATGCATAACATTTTTAAATGTCGTCTGCAAACTCTTTCAATTTGGAACAGTCGAAAATTTGGCGTTTGGTAAAGAATTAATGTAAAACATAGTGGGAACTGATACGCGTACTCTGATTTTGTTATCAAAGAGAGTAAATCTATAACGTCCATATAACCATGCATCGGAAAGCTAAAATAATGCAACAATAACAACACACAGAACCCTAATGGGATTGCTGGCGGAATGGTCTGCTGTTGACAGCCCGTCATATACAGTTCCGTGCTAACCAATGGTCTGTCAGATGGTTGCAGTATCCATTGATTATGTGCCGCCATGGGCAAGGGTACGGGGAAAACAACAAAACACATTCCTGTCTGGGGACCGGATTGGAAAATATTATCGGGAAGAGATGTCCTTATGTCTTCAAATTTTTCTATCGTATTGAATAATTTGGCAAAATTCATCTTCGTTGCAGGTAAACAAAACAATTTAAACTAGTAGTTGATTTCCAAAAGGAGTAATGTCTTTTGAAACTGAATTATTGGTACAAATAAACTTCCAAACAATTTTGGTTCTTCAGCTAACATCTATTCTTTTAAATGCTCTCTTATATGTTCTTTGTCATGATCTGTTTGTATTATATGGATATTGTTATAAACTGTAACTGTTTTTACAGGATATTGTATATGATATTCGTCATTTCATTTTCTTGAACGTATTAAGTTTCATATGACCACTTTAGT
Organism: Cerastoderma edule; assembly: GCA_947846245.1. Taxonomy (NCBI): domain Eukaryota; kingdom Metazoa; phylum Mollusca; class Bivalvia; order Cardiida; family Cardiidae; genus Cerastoderma; species Cerastoderma edule. Next base: position 49,186,369 of record OX401407.1, read on the forward strand.
GTTACTGTAGACGCATATTTATCCCACATTTCTTACCATCGTTTCTTCACTTAATCATATTTAAAAATGTTGCTGTTTTCTGTTGCTTTGAATTTTACCAGTGACACAATATTACAATTAATTATGAAATCGAGAATGGGTAAATACTGTCTTCGTTTTTTTAAAATAACGTTATAGTAAGTTTGTTGTGCCAACTGATGTGATGTCAGCCATCTTGTTTCTCAAGTTCGACCATCAAGCTCGAACATTTAAAGGCACATTAATATCAGAACAGATAGGTTAATGGAAAAATATATAGAGTTCTTTTATTATGTTCATAAAAGTCATGAAAATTAATTAATGAATACATTGAGACCCTATTTATTAAACTTCTTCAATACAAGTTATTTTGTGCTTGAAATATAGTTGGCTCCAATTCAATCACGTTTATCAACAATTAGTTTGTATATATATTCAAAGAAACGAATTTTGATTGGTCTGTTGAAAGCAATTGTATCATGTCAGCAGCTCAGACGTGAAAAAAAATCAGGCAATCTGGTTAATCTGGATTATTTCTCGTTGACTTTCATGTTGAAGTTGTGCTGACGGTTTTGGGGGTTTTTTGTGATAACTTTTTAAATCTGACCGAAAGTTTGCAAAATGATATACTGTAGTTTGATATAGCATTTATCTCCTTTCATGGGCCTTTACTATAAACCAAAGGCGGGACAAACCTTACACTGATGAGGAATAGCGGTCTGTCAGCCTAGTCAGAATATTTGCAAAGCTTGGAAATACTCTGATTGGCGGTCATTCCTACGGACAAGTGCGAATACATTCAAACTAATGTTATTGGTACAGACAGCAAGGAATCACACTGACAATTGACACCATGTCAAAACATAATTTACCAATACAATGCAGATGTCTGAGTAAATCAGGCTGTCCAATGTTGCATTGAATTTGATCAATAAATGCGAGACAAAGAAATCCGAGTTACAGCAGAAGAATTGTGCCCTCCACCATGTTGTTGACCCTAATCAATCCACAAACAGTCAATCTTGTTTTTAGCGACCATAGTGGAAGAAGAAGTATTTTAAAAGGATTACAATTGAGGAAAAACATCACATTGAAGTAAATTATACGACAAAGCTAACAGTAAAGCTTATAACTCAGATATACTTATTAACAAGGGACATCTATATTAATTGCTTTTGATAAAGCACTTACCTATAGTTAATCTTTCTTTTGAGTCGGGTGGTAGAAGGAATTGGAATGGTACCAATAAAGCCAAAATTACTGCCGGTAGAACATACACGTGGACGTAATATACGGAGTTTCGCTGAAAATAAAAATAAAGATAAAAATTTATACTCTTCCAACCTAGATGGTATTAATCCTTTTAAAAAGGCTCATGAAAGGAGACTAATGCTATATCAAGGAGACTAATGCTATATCAAACTATATCGCTTGGTAAACCTTTGATCAGATTCAAATAGTTATTGCCAAAAATAACACTCAGATTAGCCAGTTTAATTATTCAGATTAACAAGAGTTTATTAAATAGGGTCACACAATTTCATAAATAATTATTTTTTTTTTTTTATCAAAACGCGACCCTTTAGTGCGATGAAGTATAGAAGGGACGCAACCACAATAACAATGGAACACTGATCATCATACTAGTTATCTCCCTTACCTGGAACGTCAATGTGAACACTGCGTGCATATAGGGTTCTGGGCAACACGCGAACTTTTTGGTGTTGATTGTTGACGAAGTTTCGATCACCGACCATTCCTTGTTAACTATGTAATCAGACATGTCGAACGCTGCAAATGGATTCTGGAATAATGAATCAGAATAATTTATTTGACTTATACAAATACTGTACATCGTCATTTTAAACAATATATTTACAAAATAGTGAATTGTCAACGTGATACATCTCTCGCTCACTGCCTTTGTCCTGTCTTTCTGTCTAATAATATAGTTTCACAGTACAAGACAATGTTCTATTGAATATAAAGACCTATGGCCAATCTCACAGGTATCGTACAAATGCAAAAAGCGCATTTACAAAACCTACGGTGTGTTGATAACATTTTAAGACAAATTATAAATGAGGCTAACGGTATTGAGATGTCATACATTAATTAAACAAGGATTAAATCTCTACAATTATTAGAAACCACTCTGCAACGAGACACCATATTTAGGGAGACGTAAGTCGCTGCATCATACAGCAGCAAATATCATTATATTCTGTTGAAATAGTTGTGTGGCAAGCAGGACAGTATATTGTATTAATTTTTTATATACAATTAAAAGTTGCTAATGAACACATAATTGATTCAAGAAGAGTCTACTTTACTAAGTATGACTTTAAGCAAAGTTAAAGGTCGCTATAACAAGATCGACTGCATGTCTTTTTAAAGTTTTGGATTACCAGGGTTGAGACTCAGCAATACTAATCACATAATCATTCTAACACATTGTAGTGCAGAGATCTTGCTATCAAAATAATGCGGAATGAAAACCATCGTCTACATGTTTTGCCCATTACCAAAGAATAACGATATTTGACCAATTTGTTGCAGACGACTCTGGAAAACATTGTGGCAAAAGGAGAAATTGTTCTTAACGTGCAATTTCTCCTTTGCCCATAATGTTGTCTGTCCTATCAGTAGAATGTTTTCAACACATTTCGAAATGTCGTCTTCAAACTCTTTCAATTCGAGACACTTAAGGGTAAAGGGTTAAAATTATATCTTGAAAGGAAGACCAACAGAATCATTGCTGAAAAAATGAAACCGAGAATTAAAGGAGGAGTTGAAATATGTTTTACGCCCATATTTTCATAACACTTTTATAAAACAAAAAATAAAGTGTTTTTACAGATTAACGATGATTCTAGACGCTTTTTATCTAGTCGCGGCACTCTTTTTCAAAAAGAAAGGGAAAACTGGCGGCTTCAAGTCTGTTGTTTCTATCTAAAGAATGGTGATAAAAAGACCGAACTAATTTGAAACTAATGTTTTAAGTATTATTTGATGAAAGGCAGACTGCCATGCATGCCAGGTCGTTTTTCCGTTTGAATCAATAACCGAGTCCCTCTCTTATCTTGAAGTATTCTACACGCTTTTAAAACTTTCTCTGCTTAAATAATTTGTAGCAGATTTTATAGAGTCAATTCTAAAGTGTTTATATTTTCACTTGAATTACTGCATAACTGGCAATCTCCTACGCAGAGTTACGATCGTTCGTACCTTACACATATTGATATAAATGTGGGAGCGTAGAGGGAACCAATTTACTCTGGTAGAGATTCCATAACTGGTTGATAAACGATGAATAAGCATATTAACCTTAGACGGGAATATCTTTAATTGATGTATGGAAAGTCATACACAATCGACATGGGCAACTAAATTCCTCTGCGTAATTTGGACATCAACTTAGATCTGAGACGGACTATCGGAATGCATTTGAGTAGCATTATTGAGATTTATCATTAAAATTAGAAAGATCTTATTCGAATGGTAATTGCTATAAGAGTATGGACAGGATAAGTTGATTCTCATTTCCCAGCACAACCCTCATTGCAGGGTTCTTACAAGTTCATATGAAAACAATGGTCCATTGCAATAAAAATAGTTTTGCTCTTGCTCTTATGTATCTATAAGGCCTACGCTTTACCCGATAACATTTCCGATTCACGACACCAATTATCTATTTTCTATTTATTTACTTGATGCTTTATCGCATATGAAAAAAAACATTATACTGCAGATGCTCCGAATCAGTCTGAGTATAACCAATTACCAAACAATAACAACATTTAACCACTTTGTTGCGGACGACTCTGGAAAACATTGTGGGAAAAGGAGAAATTGCTCGTAATGAGCAATTTCTCCTTTTCCCACAATGTTTTCTGCCCTATCAGAAGATCATTTTCCAATTTCATCACATTTTGTTTTGTCGTCTGCAAACCCTTTGATTTTAGGACAGTCGAAAATTTGGCGTTTGGGAAAGGGATAGCCGGTACTTACAAGAGAGATATTAATCTCCGTCCCTGCGTACGTATATGATCCGAGTTTGATGGAGCATGTCTGTGTATCGTATGGGAAACGGGTTAGGTCAATATCGCACTTGGATCGGATCCGAGCCCTCGGGCCGTACATCACATTGCCCGTGTCAAAGACCAGCGCCAGCGGGTCCAAGGTCTCAAGTTCGATATCGGCACTGTCATGGAAACGAAGAATAAAATATCACAATATTCATGTATATTGATATGTATATAATATATACATATCATATATACTATATATCGAAATATTAAGATTTGCGAATCAAAATCAAGGAATCATATGGCGAGAGTAATATGAAAATTAAGAGTCAAAGAAGACTGACGCAACTCCCAGAAAAACTTAATCAGCGTCTGCTCAAAGATGTGAGAAATAATCTCATAGAGCACAATATCATATCTCACATTATGAATGCTCTCTCTCTAAGGAAATCTGAAGCTAACAATGAGACGGTTCTTTTCCATTGTATAGTTGACGAGATCCAAAGATAGCAATACTGGTAGAGACCTTGAAAACGTGTGTGAATAAAAAATAATGTTGTCGCGATAACTTTGAGAATTGTTGAAAACGGTATTAAACTCAACCAAAATTCACAGTAAAGTGGTAGAGCGATGATCCCGGGTTCGATCTCTGTTAGGGTTGAAGTGAAATTCGCCGAGACTAGCCCACAAACCGGCGCGAGTACTGGTTTAATATCCAAAAAGCCGTCGTCGAGAGTGATTTTATTAAGCTTCAATCTTCCATCACAATTGTTGTAAAATAAATAAGTTTAATCCTTTCCCAAACGCCAAATTTTCAACTATTCCAATTTGAAAGAGTTTGCAGAAGACATTTCAAAATGTGATGAAATTGAAAAATAACCTTCTGGTAGAGTAGAAAACATTGAGGAAAAAGGAGAAATTGTGCGTTAAGAGCAATTTCTCCTTTTCCCACAATGTTTTCTAAAATCGTCATCAACAAAGTGCTCAAATGTCTTTATTGTTTGGTAATGGGTTAAACTAAACCAGAATAAGCCCACTACGTACTTGTTATACAGTGAGATATCTGGCATCCAGATATCCTTGGTGGGCATATGAAGGGCTAATATTCGGTTATAGCGGGACGACTCCCACTTGAGCCGATCATCCTCCCAGATCATCAGTAGATAAAGGTTCGTCTCCATCACCTCTTCGTGCTCATGCTGTAAATAACAACCACGGGCATGATTAAAAAAGCAAATATACCTTTGGCGCGTCCACATGACCAATGTTTACGAACAATTTCCGAACAGGATGGCCGCACTAAAGGTATATTTGCTTTTTTCAGCAGATTACTTTTGATTTCCACTATTTTATTTAAGCTATGTTCCGACCATCAACTTTCCGATTCCGGTATCATATGATAACCCGTGGTTATTAATGGTGTTACGTCTAACACTCGGTAGAGAAATTACAGGCAATGGGTGATGATTTTAGGTCATTCGCATTCCTCGACTCGTAATTCTCTGCAGGGTCTTTGAGCAAACGGCACGACCAAAATGGAAACAACATTCACCGGTAGTTGTGGACAATTGATCGTCGGAACATGGCGTATATAACATAGTGGAACACAAAAGCAATCTGATGAAAAAATTCATAAATACCTGCTCGTTCATGGGCGCCGCCATTTGCAAATCTGTTTTATATCGTAAACATTGATCACGTGATGTCCCGCCTGAACCAGGGGTAGAGTTGTTACCAAACAGCTTAGGCGCAACGATTGCGTAAGTTCAAAACAACACCCTTCTATTGTATACATGTTTATACTTGGGTTTAATAAAGTTTTGTTCTGTTCTGTTCTGTTCTGTTCTATTCCTAAATAGGACAAGCAATATTGCAAAGTAACACAGCATTGCAAAGTAACACATCATTAGACTCGACTCCCCAAGACGCCTCCAATGACGTGCCACATTGCAAAATATTACTTTCATTTATGATTCTATTCATGTTTTGACTTACCAAAAGATTTTCTTCGATTTGTTTAGTAAAACGTTACCATGGGGCAGCATTTTGCCAAATGATAGGGGTAATATTTGCGTCAGAAATGATACACAAAAATAGTTTCTTAAGTATGTGTCAGAGACTACAAAAATCAGTCATGTGGACCAAAACCTAGTTTTTGAGATGTTTACATGGTAGGAATAAGACCACATGTCAAGTGGGATATCTAAAAACTTCAATAAAAAATTCTCAAAATAAAAAAAGTTATTTCAATAAAAAGTTAGTCTTCCTATTCAATTGTGACATCGGGTTACTTTATTGACGGCATCGTTTTGATGTAACTTCAGGCTTTTTTCTGTGAACTGCCTTGTCTAAATATTAAATAACTTTTTTCCTCTTTGATTCTTTTTAATCCATCTTTTAAGTCTTTTTTTCCGAAAGAATGATAATTCGCAATATTTGGAAATACTAATAAAAATACCATGCTGTCATTTCGAATTGTTTGTTTACCTTCTGCAGTTCACTTCAGAGTTATATTTGACATAGGACTATTATTTATCAAGATTTAAAAAAAAAACACAATGTATTCTCTAAAGTTGATGGAATTTAAAAGATATCTTCTGATAAGCCAGAAAAAAGTGTGGGAAAAGGAAAAATTGCTCGTTAAGAGCAATTTCTCCTTTTCCCACAATGTTTTCCAGAGTCGTCTGCAACAAAGTGGTTAAATGTTGTTATTGTTTGGTAATGGGTTAACCCAAGATCAACTTAGTTATTTTATTGGCTATTGCCCCCAAGAAATGTATAGCAGATAGGCAATTAGAACTAATTGGTGTTTTAATGTCATCGAATACCTGGCATAGTTTGGCAGGTTTAGCTCGAAACGATGTTACATTACATTTCCATTACAAAAGTGAATTACGAAGTAAAACTTCGCCTTACCATACTCCTTGTTATCGTGCTAGAACTGTTGCTTCAGCAGGCAACACTGTTACAACGGTAAACCATCGGCATCTGGTACCGATGGTCCCGGGTTCGATCTTGATAGCGGTGAGGTGAACATACCTGGACTAACCAACACATCGGCGTGAGTACTGATTAGGTATCCAGGGTACAGAATCGAACATGAACTTGAACATATTTGTTCAGAGGTGATGGACGAATATCTTATGATTATTCAGTGGTAAGAAACAACTTAATCTTGTAACATTGACTTGCAAACCGTGGAAAAGACAGGTTTGACTGGAATTTCGAGCTTAAAAGCCTTTGTTCGTGATAGACTGTTTAGTCGTTATACAGTCAAAAAGGAAGCATATGTTCGTGATGTTGTTTGGTTGTTTTGTCTCCTCAACACATTCCCTTGATTTTCATGAGAGGTAGTAAGCAAACATGCTTAAGGGTGCCGATGATCTTGGCCGGCATTATGTAGTCTTTCCGTTCTGGAAATGTAGCCTTTAGGTCTTCATCCTTTAGTTATTAGCTGGACATCTCGAAGCAACCCATATACCTGTGAAACGTTCGTTGAACGTCTATCCAAATTAGGGAACCTAATGCATTGTTGTAAAGAACATGGTGGTATATATGTAGAAAACACAACCGCTCAGTGTACGACGGTGTTTTTCACTGATCAGGTGCGTTTGTGTCTTTGAGGAGTTCCTTTGCTCGGTTCGTTACATTGGTGGCAGAGGTGTGATTAAGAATTCTCCTTCTATCGGAGTGGAATCAATAAAGGAGGTGGAAGTCATGGAACGTTCGTTGAAAGTTTATGCAAATAATGGAACCTAATGCATTGTTTGAGAGAACATGCAGGTATTTATATAGACAACATAACCGCACAGTGTACGACAGTGTTTTTCACTGATCGGACGTATTTGTGTCTTTGAGAGGTTCCTTTGCTCGATTCGTTACACATATAGTGTTGACGTGATGTTAAAACCCAGCTATACACACAAACTTACCAGATCTACGAGACTCATCAAGTCGATGCCGATAGACAAGTTTATGGGAGTCGTTTCGTTGTGCTGTGGGATAACCCGTCTGTCGTAATCATCGAATAACTGCTTTATCAGCTTCCTCTGTGCATTGATATACGATTCGGACACACCTGAAAGATTAAGGAACTAATAAAAATCGGAACCCTTCGGCAAATTTCGGTAATATCACCGAGGGGTCCCGATTGAAAAAAATTATGTAGTCATTCTGCTATTATTGATTCGGCGGTTTGGTGGTTTTGATTATTTTCTCTATTTTTGAAAAAAATGTACGAGACAATTGAGACATTAAAACCCGATATGATCTATGATGAAAGTGGCTTTCTGTCTCTGAGTTTGTCACTGTGTATCTCTGTATCTGCTTAGTTTCTCTGCATATCGGCATATATCGTCCTATCTCTGTCTATGGTTCATGTTTTGTCTATTTGTCCGTCTCGATCTCACTCTGTCTATCTCTTTCTTACCATGTGTCTGTATTTCTGTCCGTCTGTTTGTCTGCCTGCATTGTAATGTTGCTTTTGTGCAAAACATGAGGAGTAAATAAACTTAAAACGGACAATAAATATGTTATAACTAGAATCATGTGATACAAAATGTTATAAAATGAAGATATTCCCATTTGTTAAAACATTTTCAAACTTTGGCAATCTATTTTTTTTAAGCAAAAGTCACAATTCAATCTCAAAAGAAAAGTTGTTTATTTTCATATATATTTTATAAATATAGACTGTCGCCCATCGTTTTTATATCGTTTTTCATTTACGTTCAATCTTTTCGATTTGATGCGCTAATCATAATATGAATAGTATTACATTAGAACAAAGACATCCAGACATCATTATATGTTACGTGTCATTACAAAACAATATCCCCAAAACAAGGAGAGAACACTCAGGAATTACTTCCGGAGGTCATTGTACAGTAAAAAGTAGTTCAAGAAAATTTAGAATGTTACTTTGTGTGTTAGATACATGCTTTAAGGACAGAAGAGGGGGCCTTTTTGACTGTTTCGTTGTTTTGTGTATGTTGGTCATGTTTTAAGCCTTTGGTTTGATGATTTTTCCTGAACTAATTTTGCGGAAGGCAAAGCGATAAGGAAGGTGGCTTTCGCTGACCTCAGCATTTTGGATGCGATTTTTGAGGATGGTTAAAAAAAGATGGCCGACAGCGAAAAAGTAGCTGATCTTCGGAATGTTTGTTCGTGAAATTCTGATAGGGAACGGAGTGTAAAATAGTGAAACAACGATGATTTCCATGAAAGGTTCTGTGAAGGGGGCAAAATGGGTTTTTTATATAGAATAAAGAATGGCCAAAAGTTAGCGGTATTCCACCTTCTACGCTGATGCGGAAAAATACGACCATCCGAGAATTCGAACTGTATCGTAAACGAGACTCTCCGAGTACTTCCTGTTCTATAAATAAACCGCCAGTATGCTTGTTTCAGCCGTCAGAATACGCAGAGTAAATCAAACACTTGGGACTTTGATGTACTTTGATGTAGATTGATTGAGGTTGGGATACATGGCCTCTTGGCACTGTTAGCCTTCTCAGCACAGCATAAACAAACGCACCTGTGATAATGGCGATATACACAGTATCGTGGGAATAAACCCACTCCGTCATATATCTCTAGTAATATAAAATTGGAATTACAGACTAAACCGTATATTCTGATTGAATTTGTTTTAATGTCATTTTCAACGGGAATTTATATTTTCCAGTGCAAATTGAGATTTTCTAAAAGAAAAAACGCCTTAACATCTTTTTTGTACCAACATAATAATAATAATGTTGCTGTAATTGCTTTGTTAAATAATGAAAAAGATATTTGCCCGGTCGAGATGTTTAGGTCCACAAAGATATTTTATATTAACCTGGGACTGACTTTGTGCTTTCCAAACAAGTCAGATCCAGGCCATTCGCGATGTAAATTCTTGGCGAGCATTGTTTTCCTTTTCCCTCAATGTTCTCTGCCCTATAAGAAGATTATGTTTCAAGTTCGTCACATTTTGAAATGACGTCTGTCGAGGATTTGGGGTTTGGTAACGTGTTAAGTTAGTTAATCTATCTCTTTGGATGTTCGTCAAAAAAGAAAATCCATAAGAATCCATAAAAATATAAAAATGTTTTTATCACTGTGATGGAAACGATCCAAATTATTGACCACTGATACGCAATTCGCACATACCTTTTTCATTTCTATGGGTTTTACATCGCGTCAACATTATTACAGTTATGTTGCGCTGTCTGATTCATGACCATGGTCGACCAGAACTTGTTTTGACATGGGTGTGAATTTCGAAATTGTGTGAACTGTTGCTATTTAGCTAGGCAGGTGTGCCGATTTGTTTACTGTGGAATGGTCTGTTGATGTTACGGGAATGGATAGGGTATTGGCTTCATAACAAACCTCTCTGTCTGTTTACTACTCTTTTTTTTTGGAATTTAGAACACAGGAAGAGGGAAGAAAAGTCTCGACCTTAATGATCAGTTTGAAACTGCACAATATGTCCTCAAGAGAGAATGAAAAATATGATAATATTATACACGTAATGGAGAGGGGAACTACTTAATTCAGCACATAAAAAGTTACTCGAAAATAAAAAGTCATTTTGCGGTGCATCTATTTCTAAACAGTTCAGGTTTATATGATGAAAATGAATAAAAGAAATCATCTCTTTTGTCACAATGATTTCAAGAAAATACAAGCATGTTCGTCTAATCTCCTAAATGATTTATAAAAAAATACAACAATAATTGATTTAAAGTAACTAGGCTTCCGGACCAAAATATTTGGATGGTCCAAAATTCGAAATAATTGATAACTGCATTAAAGCTCTGACATTTTCTTCTGTATTTAGAATATAGACCATGTAATGATGCCAAGTCATTCTCAACACTGTGATTGGTTCTGTCTGTGTAATTTCCATCTTCCCATACCCCAATTTATCCCAGTAATTATCCTACAAATCATCACATGATACATTATATCAGTGGTGTGGGTGATATATTACATCAGTTGAGCGGGTTGTTTATCTGACAGAAGACTAAGACGTTTTCTAAAGTCTTTATGTGAATGACGCGACTTTTCTTGCCAAGTTCCGGCCACTCGTTTACCCGAGAGACAATCGCTTTTCTTGTATAACTTCAATGTAAAAAATATTAAGTCAAATTGTGTGCTATACAATTTGTGCAATTAGCACTTCAAAACATCCCTAATAAATAGCGCTGGCGTTATATTGTAATGACAATGTAGTGTTTTGTTATGTCTAAATTTATTGTTTTGAAATTTTTATCTCCTTTCACCCAGTTCTGTAGGTATCTATTTTTCTTTTTTGTTTTGGCGACATTCTGGCTTTAATGTCGCAGTTTAACTTACAGTTAGTACAGGATGCGGGAATGTGTAAGGAGGAAATTATCTGTTTACAACATACGTTGATTATTTCCGTCTTTCCTCTCCAATTTGCACTGAATTTCTTGAAGCTTTTTCCAAATATCAATGAATCTTTCTTTGCACTTGACATTTTCTTCGAAATTTACAAAGAAATCAGCAGGTTTCCATGGAATTGCTAAGGCCCATGTGGTTCGAATTTATTTACGAGTTGGAACATTAGCATGCAATAAATATCGTTTAATTGCAGATCCAATCGAAATCCTATTTCATGTCTAAAACAGTACCTGCCTTTGGTACTCTATTTACCAACAATCAGAGAAACGTTTTGCCACTGATAAACTAAAAGCCGTATCTCTTTAACCCTTAGAATCCTGGTTAATTTTCTAAAAATATATTTGTATGTTGTCTGCTTTCCGAAACCTTAAATATATGTTTTAATTGTTTTTTACGGAAATATACTCATATAAACAAGCAGGTTAGATCACAGGCCAGCTCCCAAATAAATTGGCGGCTGGCTTGGATCTATCCGTTTGCATAATCATAAAGTCGGTTCCAGCACAAGGGTTAAAACACTCGTACAGACTGCGATTTCTCAACCTTTTTTAAAAACAAATTTGGCTTCTAGTGAATGTTTGTGCTACTGGAATTAAATTCTCGCCAGTTTCTTAGTTCGTCGCGGCCAAGTAAAGCCAAGGGAATCACGTGACTAATGTTTACAGTCTTATGTCCGAACAAGATAGCCGCGCCTAGATAGTTTTGGCTTTTTCCACTACTTTTCCAATGGAAGCTACATTGTGTACCCCGTATGGGTTGTCCATCAACTTGCCGGTTCTGGTAGTATATGATAACCCATGCTTTAGGAGGGCGTTACGTCTATCACTCGGGAGAGAAATCGCAGTCGACGGGCGCGCATTTCCAAAACAGTCTGTCTTCGACTGTGATTTCTCTGTCGAGTGTTTGACGTATCGCCGTTAAGAAGCATGGGATTTATATATTATAACAGAGCCAGAAAGTTGATGGTCAACTCATGCGGGGTACACAACGCGGCTATCATTGGCAATAGTAGGGAGAAAAAGCAAAAATAGCTGTTCCGTCATGGATGCGGCCATATTGTTGGGACATAAGATCGTGAAAACGGGTCATGTGATTCCCCGCCTGTAGTGGATAGAGAACATATCCTGGAATCACATGACCCGTCTGCACTAAGGTTCACATTCATGTAATAAAATTTGTATTACCATAAGGGATAGTCTCCCGTAGTACTAACAGAATAACTATGGTTCAATCATCCAATTCTTACGGGAAGTCAAGTTTTAGTATCGTCCCCCATCATTATGAACCGGGCATTACAACATACCTGATAATGATATTGACGCGATGTCAAACTCTATTAGGTAGAACTGCTCAAATCGGCAGTACCAGATACATTTAAGTTTAGTTTAATAATGTGTTATTGCATTTTTTCTACATGAGTTACAAGACATATATACAATAAACAGATGAACATGTATTTAAAGACGATATGAGAAGGCAACAAAATAATTACAATTGGATTCAGCCACAAGTTATAACAATATTAGCGATTAGCCCCCGCATATTTCGTAACCTTACATATAATGCTACTTTTTTAGATTCGAAATATAAAGTGAATACAACCTAAGCTGTAAGTGGCAATTAAGGATAAAAGAACAATCAACCCATATCTGTTTAAAAGGCGTACGGGTAATAGATAGTTAGATACCGCTATCACCCGAGTGAAAAAGGAAACCCTCTTGGTACCAGTGATATGAGTAATCTCCGTAGATATGCACGATCTAAGGCGGGTTTATCGGGCATGAGGCGACTCTCAGATCAACACGATAACCGGATAGTGTTGATGATGGGCTGGTATCTGTTACAAACATATAGAGTACTTTAAGGCATGCGAAAATGAACATTTGAAGTCGGGTGGAAAGCACCGTCCCAGATCAGCCTGTGCGGACACGCACAGGCTGATCTGTGACGAGGCTTTTCACTTCCATAATAACAAGGTATCAGGTGTATAGAATGGGATTGCTGGCCTGTTAAGAAATGTAGGGACAGCAGGTTCGCCGCCTTTGTAGTATCATATATAGGAAAAAGGTACACTTTTAATCTAGTATAAACGTAAACCAAAACGGTTCTGTAACGGAACAATATAAAAGTTGACTGGTTCTATGGACGCCAGCTGTTGTGTTCAATCTAGTCCATTTAAGCAATGACATGTGGAATTCCATGTCGATTTAGGGTGGGCTTTTCTCCTATAGCTAAACGTGGCTTTAGTATACATCTAAAGAGATTAGCCTTCTTTAAGACTTAGAATGCTGGGTAACTTTCTAAAAATAGATGTTTCTGTCGTCTGCTTTCCAAAACCGTAAATATCTGATTAGTTTTGTTGAGGAAATATACTCAGAGTAGCAAGCAGGTATGCTCACAGGTCAGCCGTCAATTTACTTGGCGGCTGGTCTGGATCTACCTTGATTGCAAAAGCATCAAGTTGGCTCCAGCACTTTAAGGTTTGAATTACCACGATTACAGA